>CABFWB010003403.1:57982-71053 GCA_902151455.1 Timema bartmani
AAAAAAAAAATAATCTTAGGTCCTAATCTCTACAACGATTTAAGGCTGGATGGAATGGAGTTATAGTTTAGGTCCAAATTTGTACATTAAAAAAAATAATTATAAAGTACCCTATCTTTTTGACCAAAATAAATAAAATATTGTTTCCGTATAGTCTATTTAGTTTGTTTTATCCACTTTTCTTGAATATTTGTAATGGTCATCACGGAACTTGACCATAAACCTTTTAAACTTTTAAACGAAAGGAAAAATTCCTGGTAAACTCCGTGACGTCCAAGAAAAATAGTTCTTGAAAATTGATCTTGGGCATCGCTGATTTCGACCATAAACTTTTTTTTTATTGAGAGTAAAAGGTAAAGGTCAACTAACGCGATGACCATGATCAATATTCAAGAAATGTTGGGATTATAATATTCAGAAAATTTAATTAAACGTATCTACTACAACCACTATCATTGCTGAGGTAACTGATGATCTTATAGAGAAAAGCTTTTCTTCGCTCTCTCAGTTAACTGTTGCCAAATCTCCTCGCTCTCAGTTATGTTTGAAGGTGTTGTTCTGGGGTAAGAAGGCGCTACTGGCAACATCTACTAACCAGTGTTGCAAGATGAGTCAATATATGAGAGAAGATTGAATACACTAAAGCAAAAGATTGACAACTCTGTTTTCCCATTAGTAGCCATACAGTTAGTTACCTCAGAGATGATATCCAGTGTAGAGCAGGGTTTTCCAACTTAACATTTTCTGAGGGCTACAATTTAATCCACAGGTCTATTGGTGGGACGCATCATAATCGGCTAAACAAAAGGAGGACGGAAGGAAATAGGACCCACGCGACTAAACAAGTTGGTATAAAAAAAGAGCGCAATTAAGTTTATTACTGAACCAACAACAGTTAAAGCTTTCATTGATTTTTTCCTCACGCAAGTTAAAACTTTCATTTCCTCGGCTAAAAATATCAATTTTACTGAGTAGATGATTACTTTTCCAAAAAACTTCGTGAGGAAAAAAAAAGAAGAAATCGCTGCACTAGAGCAGTATTTTATTTTATTTTGGGCAACAAAATTTTTTTACCATAAAAACTTCAAAAATAAATACCTTAACTCGAGATCGCTTTAATACCACCTTATTATTTATTTATTTTTACAAAACAATTTGAATTCAGGGCTTCTTCACTAATTGAATCATCTTAGAAAAAAATAAACGTAAAATTTAATTTTTCGCTGACACAAATTTACTAGTGTAGCTTTATTCTTTGTGTGGTTTCATTCAAACAGTCACAATCATCCCGCAAGAGACATTTCCGACAAACAGTGCTGCCAGATTACGAGTGGTCACAGGTTTAAGGACCCTTCTATACAAACGTTTTGTGACCCACGACATGGTGAAGCGCGCGTTCTCTAAATAGTTAAATACACAGGAGACAAAGAATGCTTTTATAATGTGTCGCGCGTCATTTATGTCGCTACAATCTTAAAAGTGTGTCGTAGTAACCTAGAGATCACCGCGTCAAAAATGTCGCGCGACGATCCAAGATACATTATATTCATTGGGTGTTTTTGGCGTCAGCTTTTATGTCGCCGTGTTGGTGAGACTGCAGGGCAACCAACCTCTCCGCCACTCGTGTTGGAACCTCAGTGTATCTCAGTACCAGTGTCAGTGTATCTCAGTACCAATATCAGTGTATCTCAGTACCAGTGTCAGTGTATCTCAGTACCAGCATCAGTGTATCTCAGTACCAGTATCAGTGTATCTCAGTACCAGTATCAGTGTATCTCAGTACCAGTATCAGTGTATCTCAGTACCAGTATCAGTGTATCTCAGTACCAGTATCAGTGTATCTCAGTACCAGTATCAGTGTATCTCAGTACCAGTATCAGTGTATCTCAGTACCAGTATCAGTGTATCTCAGTACCAGTATCAGTGTATCTCAGTACCAGTATCAGTGTATCTCAGTACCAGTATCAGTGTATCTCAGTACCAGTGTCAGTGTATTTCTGTAGCTAGTGAGTGTGTTTATTTTATGTGGCTGGGTATTAATTGTCTGCCGCTATATTTGTTCCTGAAATGTCAACTATAAACGGATCCATCACGAGTGGTAGAATAGAAGAGACTGGCGACCTCTGTCTTTATTTTCCTCCCACCCTTTTCCATGTCGCACGACATATGTTGCTTGTATAAAAAAACAACCAATACCCATGACGCACATCACGCTTGTCAAGCGTCAAAAAACGCTTGTATATATTGTTTTATAAGGACCCTTTTAATACAAGCATGTCTGCAAGCACCAATACTCACAGTGACATTATGGGTTGTATTTTTGTCCGACAGTGTAAAAGGTTATTTAGCAATAATTTCACGTAATTGCTCTGAAATAAAATATGCGTTTGATATATTTTGTATCCGACACAACAACAACAAATTCCTCACCACCAAATCTAGCTAAAAAAAATCTGTCACTCCGATATTTGGAGGAATTATTCTCTGTATTTGCTTTTAAAATCAATCAGGACGTTTGCGTCTTAGGAGACGGCCAGACTGAGCGAGCGACTAAAATATAAAATAGAACACATTGGTTGTAATGAGAGCCGGCACAGTCTAGTTTACAGGCGCTAGGCAATATTATTGTATGTTGGTTCATTGAGTGCTAGGAAAACTTATCATTTTGACATTTTTATTAATATCGATAGGTTTAGCACACTTGCTACTAACGGCCTGATTTAATTGGTAAGATCATAAACCATACCTATATATATGTAAAACTGATATGTTAAAATACTTCAATAATATCAAAGTAGGCCTTTATAAATAAGAATCACCATTAGCGTGGAGAGAGGATGAGAAAACCACAACAATAAATCATGTCAAAAACCACCCTTAGTTCACTGAGCCAAGATTCGGAGCCTCCTCGTTAACAACTATCGAGAGCTATCTGCTAATCACGCGCTCACTCGCTCGCCAGTCGACCGCCTAGGTTCGCCCGGGTGATATAGCCCCCTATTCCATACAGAAGTCTCCCAAGTCTGCTGGGTAGACGTTCACCTGCAACACCATGTGTAGCCATACAAGATTCTGCCGGTCAATAGAGCAAAGCAACACACACACAATTTTATTTGTCGGCGAATCCCTAGGGAAGACAACTTACTCCTGTTTGGTTGAAGGATCTAGAGGTTTAAGAGAGGGGTGGGTGCATGAGGGTGAGTTAGAGGGGTGAGTGGTAGAGATCAGACTTGAATATGAGGGTGTGTATTCATCTCTCAGCCACTCATGCGTCAACTCAGCAGGGTGGTCTCATGGGGGATGGAGTACATAAGAAGAGCAGTTTGATTTTTTTTTAGGGGTGAAGTGATCTTTCTAGGATGGATGGTTGAGTTTGCACAACGGTATTAATGAGGTGAATGCCAGGATTGTGTTGGATGAGGTCCTTAGGGAGGGCTGGGTTTTGTACTTTTCCAAGGTATTATAGGGAAGAAACAGGGCTTTAAACAGAACCTATGCAGTGAAATTAAAACATACCTGAAATCATCTCGATATGATGGTACACCCTATCTACGATGGGAATGTAGGTTAGGTGACAGCTAGCAGAAGGTTATTTCCACATAGAATACCCTGATTTTGGTTGGAGTGACCGTTTAGAAAATTCAAACCTAATTATTTACGGCCAAAATTGATGATATTTTATTACAGTATTAGTGTTATTTCATAGGTATTGATAGGTTTGCGCGTCTGGGCCACATCACTCGTAGTCCAGTAGTGTAAAGATTACCCCATACTAATGTACCGTTGCTCAAGGGACGCCCGAATGTACTAATCGTACATTCTTTCCATGGAGGCTCTTTACATGTCCCGATGAGATGAGGTGATGGTGATAGTGAGTATGAGGCTGTGGAACCAGTGGAAACACTTAAACCTAACTTAAGATTAACTAACCAAACTCTGGTGACCATTGGGGTGATTCCCCTTTCGGGAAAAATACACAAGGTACCAGCCGTGAATCGAACCCAGCACTCCTAGGTTCGTAGCCAGGTGCAATTGACCACTACATCATGAGGCAGGTATTTTATAGGTATAGCACCGCACCTCACTACCCGCTCTGGTTGTACACAAATGAACTAATTACTAATTACGTTAGTTGACTAACCGAAGGTTTCTTCATAACAAAATCCTACCAAATATGTAATGTAAAGCTCATGTGTGATTGGTCAAATAGAGCACCTAGGGGTGGAAAGATATCGTAGATAAAGTTTTAACAATCTCTGCTTACTCTGGCAACACTCCTCGACACGGCAATGTAAGCAAGCTACTAGTACTAGGTGAATATTCGTCAAGAACATGAACTACTGACAACACAGCAACCAGCCTGTCGGGAATAATATTATTCAAGTAACTCTATAAGACTGAACAGCAGACATGTTATTTAACAGTTCCAATTAGACAAAAGGACGTATGGGCGTTTTAAAAGGGGGGGGGGGACTCGCTGGAAGATCAGTTTGTCGTTTATTTTCTTCGGGTTTTTTTTCCCTCCCTCCTTTCAACGCACACGCAAAGATTCTATTAAACCATGAATACAAACAATATCAAGCCTTCTTCGTTTCACGTTCATTCTCCCTTAAGAGCGAGATAAAACAAGAAATATCCGACCCATCTGCACGATAAAGGAAGAAAATAATGAGCAGGAAATGTTTAATTAGCGCGTCGAGGTAATTAGAGATTTGTTCGCATATAGCCTTCGATCGTTTTTTTTTTATAAACGAGGGATGAGGGATTTTGTGTCAGATTGGTTAATTTGCCTGACGGATATTTTAAGAGATGAATGGGTGCCATGGGAAGGGGGAGGGGATTAATTTGGGGGAGGGGGGACATGGGGTGAAATTTGGCAAAATTTCAGTCAATTATTTCCCGTAATTTTCAGGACACCTGAGTTATCTAAGTCAAGAATTTTCACGGAGGTTAAAGACTTCACGGAGGTTAAGGACTTTCAGGAATAAAAAGTTATTTTTTTTATTAATAATTAAAGTGAGCTAATTAATGTGTAAGACTGTTAATAAGGTACAATAATTTATATAATTTAATACAACAGAGGACTATAAGTGTTTTTATATATCTTAATTTAACTTTTAATTACTACGTTCAGCACAAAGGCTACCAAGGGGGCTTCATGGGTAGCTGAGATATTACTAATCAAATGTTGATTTTAGGTTAAATATTGATAAAACCTTTTAATAATACACAAAATTGGTGTTCACTGGAATGAACACAACTCTAATTTCTGTGATCCTATACGTTATATAGACTTGTGAGAATAATTTAAGAAATTGAAATTTTCCACTCTGAAAATTCCAAAAAATCCACATATCATTAAGAGCAAAATGCCCCAGAAACGAAAGGTAGCTGGTATAGAAGGGTGGAATGGATATTTGGGGATCGAACGATGTTTTATAGGGAGGTTCATAATACAAATTGTATTGTAATTAGTATTTTATTACTGTAAGACAGCTCCACCTAGTTACGTTATAAAAACACTTGATTTCCAGCATTTATGAATTTATGTTTGACTAGTATTTTTTAATTATTAGGTGTTCTGTCTCACGACAGGTCTATTCCTTTTGTCAGTGAACTTAGAACCCCGATACGCCCTGTCCTCTGCCTCCTCTTTGAACTTCTAGAATTTTCTCCTTTCCTTCAATTCATCCAATACTTGAATCCTCTTTCTTCCTAAACTTCTCTTTCCTTCAATCTTACCTTTTATGACGTCATGCAGAAGACAGTTCCTCATAAGGATGTGTCCGATCCAGTTTGCTTTGCGTCGAAGAATCACATTCAGGAGGGTTATCTTCTTCACCCACTTTTCTAGTGCCTTAAAATAATATGTCTATGGTTTAGTCAATGTTGCTGAAGTAAGCCCAACCACCAAGCGAAACATCAGGTAGAAATATTATAAAACTAGCTATGAACAGGTAACGACAGCCTCGCCACGAGTATGATAATCTTTTTGAGAAGAATTTACATAATTAGTCGATTTGAATTAATTTGATAGTTTGTGTAGAAAATAATATGCACATCGCTGTTATATTTTTTCGCCCTTTTCCGCTGAGTTTTGTAAACAATAGGTCTACCAGTGGATCGTCGGAAGGATGGCTGCAGATTATTGCGCTAAAATATATTCAAAACTTTTTATCAGGTAAAGTTGTATAAAAAAAAGGGGCCTCGTTAGAATATTTAGTCAAAGATTTACTCGTTAAAGGCTATCTAACGCTCCATAGATTTCGAGCTTTCGGTGTTTAATTCTAAGCAACACGTATATTTTCCCCCTTCACCCCGCGATGAGAACTTTAAAACTACTCCTTTCCAAGCTCTACAGCTACTTGTTGCAGTCTTAGAGGAGGTGTACCCGCGTTTGCGGGAAGGGAGGACGGGAAAAACTATTATATAAAAACCACCCTCAGCACACCCGACCGAGATTCAAACCCTGATCTCCCCCTCTACGGCAGTCTAGTCCAACATGAGATTAGCGCGTTAGACCATACTTTGAGAGATCATATACTTAGTCTCTAATAAAATGTCTGCATCTCATTGCAATAGTTTCCTTATTATTGCCCAACAGTTAAATTATCTGCTTATCCTAATGGCTGAATTGTTTCAATTTTAATTTCTTTTAAATCAACCGAATAAAACGTAAATACATTAACCAAAGACCCGCTGTGATGGCCGCATGGCCTAACGCGCTACTCTCGTAGTAGACTAGACTGCTGAAGACGGGGAGATCGAGGTTCTAATCTTGGTCGGGTCTACTGAAGGTTTTTTCCACAAAATAGTTTTCTCACTCTCTCTCCACGCAAATGAGGGTATACTTCCTCTAAATATAACCTTCCTAATCCATAACACAATTTGCGTAATTAGTACATAAGAGTATAACTCGAACGGGTAGTAAGACGCGGTGCTAAAAAAATTAACCTGAAGAAATCCTATCACGACTATCCATGGCGTCACAGACCAAAAGAAATGATCTCTTCATGGTTTGTTTGTTTGTTTGTTTGTTCCAGGTCAGGGCCGCGTCAACCAGCTCGGCGGCGTCTTCATCAACGGCCGCCCGCTTCCCAACCACATCCGCCTCAAGATCGTGGAGATGGCTGCCGCGGGCGTCAGGCCTTGCGTCATCTCGCGACAGCTGCGGGTGTCCCACGGGTGCGTCTCCAAGATCCTGAACCGCTATCAGGAGACGGGGAGTATCCGCCCTGGGGTCATCGGGGGTAGCAAGCCCAGGGTCGCCACCCCTGAGGTGGAGCAGCGCATCGAGGATTACAAGAAGGCCAACCCTGGCATCTTCAGTTGGGAGATACGCGACAGGCTCATCAAGGTATACACCCTCACAGGCTAATATCACTATATTCCGTCAATCCAGCGTAGGAGTGGGGGTAACTGAGGGGTAGCAGAAGATTTGGTTTGCAAGCACTGATTCAAATTCGCTAATCTTAACTAATGTGTAGATAATAATTATTCTTTAGTAATACAGGGTAAAAACCCCTTTAGACCAAACCCCAGTAGGTCGAAATTCCGAATAGTCCAAACACACTTTTCAGAAACCAGGGGGAAAAAAAAATTAAGTCAAGTGAAATATATTTAATTGGTTAACAAGCCCAAAGTTAAAATAGAATAGTAAGAAACAGTGATATCTGATAATAAATGTTTAGTATTTACATGCTGTAGTCAACACAATGTGTTTTCCTGTAACTAAAAATAATTACAGTACATATCACGTGTTATACATCAGTTAAATGAATGAAAATTTAACCAAACCCATTCAACTGTAATTTAAAATTCGTTAAAATTTTGTATCGCTGTGTTCTTCCGCTTAATCCGAGTTTTCGCTGATCCGAACAAGCTTCGGTCCCAATTAGTTCGGATTAATAAGGTTCTAATGGTACTATATTATCAATTAAAAATGTTATCAAACACTTCTAATAATAATTTCTCAAGGATTAATGTATGATTGGCTTTTTCGTAACGCAGTGAAATAATAAAAAATATAAATAAAACTTTTGTTTTTTGTTTCGTGACTGTGGTAGCAAGATAATTATAGAACATTAAACAATAAATTAAAAAAAAAAATTATATTCACACTTGTATCTTCTTATAACTGGCCAACAAAATAAATATTTTTATAACTTAGAGATAGAGTCTAACAAAAAATATTAGTTTAAAATACGGTTTGTATGACGTCATCAACCGTATTCATTTCATCCGGTTCACCATCTTAATTTGTGAAGAGAAGGCAGCCTTTTATAAACTCTCGTTTGTAAAACATTTTTAAGTGAACTACAAACACCGATCGATTCCATTAAATGGTTTGTTGTGAAAGTTTTGACTTCCAAACGTAACAACTCATCTTAAAGAGTCTTGCAGATCATTTGTTTGGGTGAGTAGTTCTGGTAACTTTTGCTGTCATTTAGTCACCTACACTCCTACGCTGGTTGGACTGTAGCTAAATCCACCATGCCCCCCCCCCTTCCTCCTCCATCCCCACTTCCCCTCTCCCACAAATGCAGCGTAGTTTTTGTCCATTCGCGGTAGTTTTGGCCTTTACGACAGTTAGAAATATAATATTTTTCCACTCCACGACCTTACGAGTCCGGAAGAAGTCTTTTAAGTAAAGTTAGATCGAACCCACTATTTTACGAATCAGAATCTCCAATTTACCTTCGGATGTCAAATCCGAATATTGAAAAAAATTATGAACATTAGAGGAAATATTAATATAAGAGAATAAATATAAAATAGAAACATTAACTAAATTTTAAAATTCTTTCTTAATAATCCATTCATTATAACATTTATACTTTCAGTTGAGTGTTAAATTACTGGTCTGGGGCCTGGTTGTTAAGTTTGTCCTATAATTATATTGGTTCTTGACTACCAATAACATTTTACAGATTTGAGTCTTGAATCTGAAATTTGCTCGAATCCTTGAATTTAGAATTCATCCTATTTAGTTTGGTAAAAAAAACAACACTAGTATAAGGAACAAAGCCTTCTCGTCACAGTAATAATAGCCAAAAACGAAGAAAAACTTTCATGTGAAGTTCATATGAACTGAAACTAAAACCTTAGAAGTTGTCCATTTTAAAGATTAAATTATCAATACATCTAGTTCGTCCTTTGTGCCTGAGCGGTCAGGGTTATCTTACACAAGTTGAATGACGTCACCCACTTGGGTGATTACAAAGCTATTTTGCGAAGCGGGTTGCATATTAACCTGACGAACGTAGTCTAAGTACTATCACACTTAGAAGCCATCGTACGAAATAGAAAGAGTTCACCCTGCGAAGCTTCTTGTTTATCTACTGATAACACATCTCCTCTTCCAGTGACGAGTATTAACACTCATCCTACTATTAGTTTCTTGACAGCATTGACTTGAATCTCAAAATTTTATTTTTACTATTTTTGATAGGCATTAGCTTCCACGGACACTTTTTAATCCACATCCTTTCAGGAAGACTCCTAGTGGATATTTTGGTGAATAAACCAAATATTCAGATGTGTAGGCAGTTTTAATATAACACGTTAACAAAAAAAATATATTTAAAGATCAAATAAATAACTTTGTGACAGTGTAAGGCTATTTTTTTAGAATTATTTCATAATTTGTGTTTTTAGTTTCAACGTGAAATCTTTAAAAAATTTGCCGGATAAAACGTAAATGCACCAACTTGAGAGATACTACCTTTACTTGCTGTGACGTCAGAAGTAGGCAACGTTGTTAAGATACCCTGGTTCTATTCCGGTTGATACTGGTAAATATATTTAATATATTAATATGTGTACGGATTTGTTCTGCTGTTCATTCAGTAAATATAAAGGCGGTATATTTAATTGTGTGGTATTAAGTGTATTGTTCTAGGTTTGAGGCTGTTTGTAAGTCGTTGTGCTGATATAAACTTTGTGGTTAGAAAGTTCCCTTTAAATATCCCCCAATAAAAAAATATCCATGCAAGGTAAACTAATTGTTTTATATCTGGCTCTTTGATGCCGCTGCCGTTATAAACTAGGTAGTTAAAACCTCCGGGGTGTTTGTTTATTTTTTTAATAATGCAAAAAACTATAGCCGGTCCACTAATTATTGACATCGATTCAACATCCCTAAAAATTATTCGATCTTCTTTTGTCCATCCACACGATGATTGATATATGTTTCACAACTGACACTTACTACAGATATTGTCAATTTTGACAACTTACGAGATAAAAAAGTGATCTTTAATCAATTTTAGATAATTTATTTATATCTTGTTATTTATTCTAAAAGTATCAATATAGTACTGTCTAGATATACATTTTCTTCCTTTCACTGGAAATCTCAAGTTAAAGTTGATTTGTTTTTTCCCGACAAAGCGTTTAATACAATGACTAGAATACACATTCATCTGAACTTAAATATTTATTATCTCATATCTGCCGCCTCTTACTAATCGTTCATGTAGTCCTAAATTAATTACGCTAATTCGCTAAGAATAGAGGATGTAGAATTTATAAGGAAATATTACACGAAGATGAGTCAAGGAAGAATAGAAAACGGTTTAGCAAAAAAAGCCACTCTTAGTACAATCGTCTACAAACTTAGTACTCGTTTTCTTTGATTCGGGGTTTTTGTTTTAGCGACGTTGTCTGCCTGGTACTTTCATAGATATTTTGCGAAGCGGGTTGCATCTTAGCCTGATGTACTTGCATACTTTAAGCACCATCATACTTAAGACACCAATGTATGAAATAGAAGGAGAGGGAAGAAAATAAGTAGGTCACCTTACGAGGCCTCCTGTTTACCTGCTGATAACGCTTTCCCTATTCCACTGACAGGTATAAACACTCACTCTACTATTGACGCTTGGAAAGCATTGACTTGCATTTCAAAATTATCCTATTTATTTTTTTCCTTTTATAGATAGACATTTGCGTCCACGGACATTTTTAAATTCACCCCCTGGCAGAAAGATTTCTAAATGCCAATTTCGTGAATAAACCAAATAACTCTTTCTTAAAATAGTCCATACATTCACCGACTAACGTGAATTATAAATAGAATAGGTCTAAGCCGGTCTACGAGAGTCGAGAATTCAGATTTATCGGAAAGTTTGTTCCACGTTGATTTTATCTCATTTTAGATTTTTCATAACAAGGAGATCTACCTCGGTAGTATTGGGGTAAAGTACTCGTCTAAGTACACAATGTTCATGGGTTTAAACCCAGCCGGGGTCAACGGATTTTTCTTGAGTGATAAAATCAGTAGCACAACTTCCTTCGGAGGGTAAGTAAAGCCGTCGGCCCCATGTCGATTGTGACATGTAAAAGAACCCTGGAAGGTTTGTAAAAATACCTACACCAGCAAATTTTGTAGGGCCCTTTCACTCTCGCTAATAGAAATTCTCATATAATGATATAATCAGAAGGTTCAGTAAGTCCACGTGGAATACTTAAAACAAATGACTAAATTAACATAACAGGAGCTAGTGAGAGCTGTATGAATAGCTCTGCAAGGTCATCTGTATACGTAGCGTCCGCCATCGTCTTATATTTTTCAAGTTTCGGGTTTTTAACATAAAAATAGCATTCTACATAATTTAAATACCAAATTTCAGCTCTTTAAAGTTGATTTTATACGTTAGGGTGACCTGGCGGTCTAGGGGTAAGGTGTCAGACCTCTGTACTGGGGGTCCGGGTTTCAATCCTCGGTCCCGGCACAGATTTATCTGATTGCCCAAACCCTTCCTTCAACCTCTGACAAGACGTGTATTAATCACAACTTGTGAATGTGTGGAATGCCAGGCCTCCACCGTGGTTCGGATCCCACGTTAAACTGTAGGTCCTCCATTTCATCTCACAATCACCCTACCATTACATATTAGCGTAAGTGCGTATAACCCGAATGGGTAGTGAGACGCGGTGCTAATAGTAGTAATAATAATAATAATAATAATAATAATAATAATAATAATAATAATAATAATAGTTTTGTACGTTGCACCCGTCATATTGGATCCCCCGCCTTGGATTTTTTAAGTTTCGGATTTCGCTTATAAAAATTGCATGCTCCATAGCGTCCATACTATTATTGTCAGCTCTGTAAGACTCAATTTGTAAGTTGTCTGCCATCTTGGAGCCACCATCTTGAATTTTTCACGCATGTTTTGGGTTTTGCTCCTAAAGATGACATTCTCTAGAGTCTAGAGCGTCTATATTACATTTCATCTCTCTAGGGTGTGTGGAAGTGGGAGAAATATCTTTGAAAATTGCGTTAAAACTTTGATACGATAATCCTTGAAATAAATGCTTTTACTTTTAAAAATAAAAAAATCTGTTTTGTAGAACTCAAAAGATTTTTGTCTAAGGAAAGTGTTCTATTCTAAAACTGGTGGCTTCCAATTTGAATATTTTTGAAAGTTGACATTTTTATTCACACCCTCGATGTACTGTGCAATAAATTTACTGGATTACTGGACGGGGAGATCCGTGTTTGAATCCGGGTCGTATGTATTTAAGGATTTTTTTTTTCAAAATAGTTTTCCACTCTCCCCTCGCATAGATGCTACTAAAAATCCTCTAAATTTAACCTTCCTAATCCACAACACATTTTAATGTAACTAATTAATACATATGAGCATAACTTGAACGGGCACTGAGAAACGTTACTAAAAAAAAAATGGGGTGTGGCTGTGTCATGGACATGGCCGTGTGTTGTACGTGAATGCGTTTATATGTAACGGGTTATATTTTTTAAATAAACGATTATCGTAGCTTCTCCGAGTCAAAAGTTATACTAATTGCAAATCTCGATACGCAGCAAAATAACCTCAAAATGGCGGCGCTTCCCCCTCCACCGCGCGCGTTGCGTCACTGTTCTCGCTTATCGTAATGGATTATTTGATCCTTTAGCTATCCAGTGGTATAATTTAATTTTGTATGTAGAGGAAAGATTCGAAACTACAACACCAAACTGTATCCCCCGATTTTGTTATCATTAGGTTTTTTGGATTTCCCCCGTATGGTAGCAAATTTAAAGACGTATTCACGTCAAAA
>CABFWB010003404.1:14344-36464 GCA_902151455.1 Timema bartmani
TTTTTTTGCTCGAGACCAGAAAGAAGGCGTTTTGGGACTTCTTCGTCCTTATTTTGGGGAACGAGGGAAGGAATTTCGTGGTAAATTGATATTTATAGAGACAAGTTGGTCTCGTCCTTCGTCCTACGTGTGGTCGTTAGTTCTAGTAGCACGCACGGCAGGAAATGGGTCCGACTTCAAATCCCTCCCGGAAGACATTTTTTGTTATCTAAGATGTGTTGGTACGTGATACACTTTCGTTATACGGAAATATATTTCGTGGCAATTTTTTAATTGAGGTGGGTGGTAAGGGGGCA
This sequence comes from Timema bartmani, assembly GCA_902151455.1. Lineage (NCBI taxonomy): Eukaryota > Metazoa > Arthropoda > Insecta > Phasmatodea > Timematidae > Timema > Timema bartmani. The sequence goes on from CABFWB010003404.1 coordinate 14,641, forward strand.
AAGGGGGGGTTAACGTTTTGTTCTGGACTGAGGAGAGATTGACTTTTTATGTTCTTGGGATTTTGTCTCGGCTAAGTGTTTGAGACTACAAGATTTTAAATTTCAAATTGAATCAGTATCCTTACTAACTTGAATCGATTTTTTATTTCTAGTTTTCTGGAATATTTATTTTGGAACATTATACTAAACGCTTAAAATAGTAGTAGTTATTTGGATGGACGAAAAGGCGAACTGAAGAATTAAGCACTCCGACTCAAACATAGGTTATGAAGAGACAGAAGATGTATTTCCACATCAAACTTAAATTCATCTTGTTTTAAACTTAAGTTACATGACCTCAAACAAATCAGTTTGATGAAAAATGGAATTTCATTTCTCTTTTCTTCAATTTTCTGTCTGGAAAAAATGGGAATTCTTCCTGAAAAACACAAGTAATATGGTAGTAAGGAAATAGTAATAGCCCTCATATGTTCCACCCTATTAGTGAACCTGCCCATTTTTCGAAATGAACAAGTTTCTGGCCATTCTGTGAATCGGTCTCTTCCCTTGACCATTTCATGAACTGGGCAAAAATTGCATGAACTTTGGTCAATTTAAATGAACTGGAAATTATTGCCCTACCTATTAAAAACCTTAACTGAAATTATATTTCAGATACTAAATGTTAATTGCCCGATCCGTGAAACGGGCAAGCTAAGAACCCTGTTCCTGGAATGGGCAGAAATTTGCCCAATTCATGAAATGGCCAAATTCACTTTTAGTATGTAACGTATTTTATATTATATACGGTATTCATTTATTCCAATAAAAAGGTGATCAAACAGTAGCTAATTTTATTCCAAAGTTTGACTTTGAAATCCGACAAGACTCTTTTAAAGGGTGACTGAGAATTATAGGGTTCGAATCCTGACCGGGTGTCCAATGTTTTTGAATTCCTAAATGGTTCCCCATTTTTCATTCGCGCAGATGCGGATAGGAACTAGGCTTGAAAGGAAAATATACTACCTACCATTTGCGTGGAAGTAAAGTGATAAATGGTTTATAAAAAAAAATCTATCTTAAGTGTATCCGACCGGAATGCGATCCCTGACCTCCACTGTCTGATTATATGAGACTGGCACATGTCTACCGATGTGGGTATGTAGAAATATTAATTTTATTTCAGGGCATCATACAGTATAAAAAATAAATAAATATTTAGAAGTATTGGACAGCGTATTTCTTTGTTTTTATTATATCAATACATGAGTGATAGTTAGATAAAATGTATTTAACACACAAAAAAAAATTTCCCTAGTTTTTCAAATAATGGTAGAGGATTTTTTATTGTTAGAATCCAAATATATTTTCACTCAGGAGAGCATAACAGGTGTCCATTCGTGAGCCTGAAGTGTAAAAACCTGGAACAAAAAAAAAATTCAAGAAAATATGGCATTGATAATATAATTTTTTAAACTTCATTATGAGCTTTGGTGGCCACCTGGTCTAAGGCGTCACACTCGCAATAGACTAGACCACCGATGACAAGGAGATTAGGGTTCGAATCTTGGTCGAGTGTACTACTGAGAGGGATTTTTCATAAATAATTTTTCCACTCTCCATCCACGTGAATCTGGATACATTTCCTCTAAGACTACATTTAACCTTCTTCGTCCCTAACTTGCCAGCATAACTAATACATAGACGTACAACCTAAAACAAGTAGTAAGACGCGGTGCTAAAAAAAACACTTCACCGTGGGATGGTCTTTAATTATTTCAAACTTTTTTTGAAAAAGGGGTGGGGGGTCACTTATTTAATATTGAAAATTATATTTAAAAAACCATTTAACGTAGACTATTCATTGAGAGTCAACAGATAACTCAATTAAGCGTCAATAAATATGGTCATATTTTTATGGGTCCACGACAAACTATCCGCATATTTACTATAATAGGTAATTAATGTGAAGGTATACTTTGGATTAAATGTACCCATATTCGCGTGGAGGAAGAACGGTAAAATATTTAGGTAAAAACACCTTGCTATACCCTGTCTAGATTCTAACCCCCGACCTTTCTGTGGCCAGTAAACTGGACAAGACGAGATTTGAACCTTTGTCCACTTGTCCACGCACCCACCAGTACGCGGAGAAAATTAATTATGTCTAAAAAAATATATATAATGTTGAAAACAGGGTCATATTTGGAAAATCATTTATATATTTGATTAACTGATGGTAATAGCTGGGGCTTACAAAGCTTATTATCTATTTATTACCCAGCATTCCGAGGGTGTTCGTTTCACAATAGCGAACATTCTTGCCCCAAAACACCGATGAATACAATGCAATCAATCAAATAAACAACGTAAGCATATTCTGTATAATTGAACAGACCGCCGAATATTAAAGCGACTAATTAAGTTTTGGATTCTGTCGGATTTCACTTGAAACATGTGTGAGCGGATTTCCAAAAATCCTGCTCTATCATGACCGGATTTTAACCAAATCATATATGATTTTCTGCTATCAGATTGACGCACATATATTTAGAATATCAATCAAATTTAGTTTGTTTTTTTAAAGTTACGTTTTTTAATTTTAGTTTGAATTCAGTTAAATTGTAATTGATGTTTTGTCTGAAGTACAGTTGACTTAAGTTAATTAGTATGAATACAAGAAAAATATAGTTTACAGGTTGTTCTCTATGGATTTGAAACGTGGTCTCTTACCTTACATGATGAAAAACAAATTTAGGGTGTTCAAAAACAAGGTGCTTAGGAAGATATTAGGTTCTAAAAGAGATGAGATTACTGAGGAGTGTAGGAGGCTACACAATGATGAGTCACATACCCTGTTATCATCACCATACATTGTTAGGATATTCAAGTCTCGTAGATTACTGTGGGCAGGACATGCAGTGGGCATGGGCGAATCTAGGACCATGTTCAGGGCATTTATTGACTGGTAAACCCAATGGGCAGAGACCATTGGGAAGACCTAGATGCAAATGGGAAGATAACATTAGAATGGACCTGAAAGATATAGGGTTTAAGGAGATGGACTGGATAGAACTATCTCAAGATAGGGATAGGGTGTAATGAGGTGGACTGGATAGAACTGGCTCAAGATAGGGATAGGGTGTAAAGAGGTGGACTGGATAGAACTATCTCAAGATAAGGATAGGTGACGTAGTTTGTAGGTGCGGCGATGAACCTTTGAGCTCCTAATGCCCTATAGTAAGTAAGTATTGAAAAAATGTATTTGATATCACCATTTTTACTAGCGCTTGTCTCGCCATGAACAAAGAAAACGGGTAGACAAATATACGAGTAGTATATACCAATTTAATATCTACAGAGAATTCAAACAGAAATAATCTGTTTAGTTATAAGTTACTTAGTTCTATTTGTAATTCCTGAAATACCCTAGGAATGTCTGATGTTTTATATATCTGTCACCATACATCCCGGTGTAATACGAATAATAATTGTATTATTATTATTAGCACCGCGTCTTATTACCCGTTCGGGTTATACGCACTTACGCTAATGTGTAATGGTAGGGTGATTGTGAGATGAAATGGAGGACCTACAGTTTAACGTGGGATCCGAACCACGGTGGAGGCCTGGCATTCCTCACATCCACAAGTTGTGGATTAATACACGTCTTGTCAGAGGTGAAGGAAGGGTTTGGCAATCAGATAAATCTGTGCTGGGACAGAGGATTGAACCCCGGACCCCCAGCACAGAAGTCTGACATCCAACCCTTAGACCCACCAAGTCACCTAATAATAATTGTAATGGGAGGCTGGGGGGTGCGGGGTGGGTGTCTACGTTGGTTTGTGGTAAAAAAATCCCCCTCCCTGACTGTAGATGTCATAAATGTTGTATAGCATTAAATTTCTCTCGAGGATTTATTTTTTAATTGAAGTTGTAGACGATGAATTTTAAAAGACTCAAATTAGCTACCAGACCAGGCATTGAGGAGGGAGGAACCCAAAAATAGTTTACTCATCATACTTTTCCGGGGGGTGGGGGGTTAACATCCTCTAAACACCCCCTCGTCAGTATGGCTTTGAACTCTGTATTAAGAATTTTCTTAATTTCATTTGTTTGTGGTATTTAACCTGCACTTTCTGGACCGACTGACTCTATCAGCACATGACTTCGTTTCTTAAATTCAGACAAGACACAACAACCTGCCCCCCTGCCGTTAATTAATCGTTGCGAAAGGGGAAACCCATGTGTTGATGTTCTTCTATTCATTTTTTAAAACTCAAGTGTTATATTAGTATTGTTTATATTTCATTATTGTTAATATTCTATGTAAATTTGGTACTATGAAATTAAATAAAATTCTATTTTTTTTTAATAATGATATTTATTAGTTTTTAAGATTTTATTTTGTTAATATTTTGAAGCTATTAATTAGTTTGTAGCCTGTCTAAGTGTAATAGAAGGTACACCCCCAGAACTTAAATAAATACAACCAAATAAATAAATTTACTACGTTAAAGCTACTATTTAAAAAAAAACTAAACATTTCTTGAATCTCAACCTGCAATCATCATGCCCGGCATTGTACCGCCAAGTGGTTTCTAGCCCCGCAGGTGAAGCAGCAGATTGGCTCCCATCTGGTCTTGTATCGCCGCGGAGGCTGGTTGCACGCTAGTACCACTGTCTGCCAACAGATTGTGCTGCCGGTTGAGTCGCCGCAGCCGGACTCCACGTCTGCTTCGTATCCCCCGCCGGTAGAGCTCGCGTAGGACGTGTCGAGGTCGATGTATTCGTCCTTAAAGGAAATCGTAACGAGCTATAAATTCATCATGTGCCGAATTGAGTTCCAAATTAGTAAATATGATTAAAAAAAAGACCCCCTACCAGAAACCCTGCCCCTCCTAAGACAATGAAATATATATGATTTGGCTCTCAAGAATTCGGGAGTAAGTCTTCCCATGGTTAAAACCTATGTTTCTCGTTCACTCAAAAACTTCCACTTGAGAAAAAAAAATCTAAGTTCATTTTAGTACTATATCAGAAAAGAAAAATTATCATCTTGTGTGAGGCAGAAAACGCTGGTCTGAAAGTGGGGTGGGTAAGAGAGAGAGAGAAATGAATCGTTTAGACAAGGCTAGCACATTTAATATTCATCCTTGACACCACAGGACTAAAACACAGCTTGTGTTTGTAAAAATTAAACAAACGTGCTACGAGGCAGGGGTTTAAATCCCAGCTGGCTTATCTATAAGTGCCTTATCTTTTTCCAGGCCCTTTTATAATATTTACATATTAAGTTCAATAAACATAAATGTATTTAAAAAAACTAAACTCATGGCACACCGACTTAAAACAATTATATATGTAATATAGCGCCTAGAATTTAGGTGGACACGTGGATTAAACGTCAATATCGTCTATTATCGTATATCTGTGATGGGTGGCCGGGATGTGAATTCATGCCATGTGTACTGAGTGTTTTTAATTAAATGGTGTTCTACTTTCCTTCTACACTAATCCGGATATTCCCTTTAAATGCCTCTTTCTCATTCTTACCCCACAAGCGTAATTAAATGTGGATAGTGCAACCATGTTGTTAAACAGTGCAAATACATAATAATATAAAGATATCCATACAATAAACAAATAACAGTAAAGCAAATTAGAGGAACTGTACCCAAATTTCTGATCTTAGAAAGCTAAACACGCAATTATTTTAAATATATATTATCTGTGCAACGTGGCCTACTGCCCTGCGGGTCTTTCAGCCCTTTAACGGTGTGGGGAGGAAAGTTTTACATCAAATGCACCCTCATTTATGTGGAGGAAGAGTAAATAAGCCATTCAGAAAGAAAAAAATACTCAGAATGTACGGCTAGGATTCGAATGCTGGATGATAACCACAATAGAAAGCAAATTTGTGTGGGTTTAAAATGAGAAAAAAAAATGTTTGCCTAGTTAATTAAAATTACCGCTATGATCGCCCGTAGTCGAGCATATCAGATATGGTATATCCACGCGAATATGTCTTATGCGAAGTGATGTTTAGAAAGTATGAACACCAAGAGATGTGGCTCAAGCTAATTTAAAAACACGACCTCCTAAAGGCAAAAATCGAATCTTTATACTTCATAACTAATCCACCATTATTTAAAATACATTTAAAACCTTATCACACTAAGATAAAAAGTAAATAAATAAAAACAAACTTTTATCTAAAAATGTAATTTGTATATGTTATAGTAAATATTTAATATTTTATAAAGTATTCAGTCGATCGTATTGAATGAAATATTTACACCTTCGTCTATTAAGTCAAATATAAAAAATCAAATACATGCAATTAATATCTTCGGAAAATCTGATAGGTCTTACATCTAAATCCATCAGTTAAATTATCTTTTAAAATAATTTTTTTTTAATCAAAACACAATTAGAATCAGTTTTGTAGGGAAAAAAATAGTTTTTTTTAAGTCCTTATGCATAATTTACCTTAAGGGTACTTTGGAAGTCGATGCGCTGTTTGTTGACGTGTCGTGTTAGCGACCTTGTTTGTGGGGCTACAGGAATGGGCGACATCTTTGTCGTGAATAGGGTTTCATCTTCGTCTTTCTTGATCACGTGTTCCCACGGAGGTGTGCCCGTGCTTGCCCCTGGAAGATGACGATATTTGACACAATAATTGGGGATTTGCTATTTAATGGGGAGAAATTTTATTTATGGCCTTTAAAGTTTGTACTTTCTTGACGCAGGTTAGTAGCAGCGTGATACTTGGAAATCACTTTCTATTCCATAGTAAATAAAAGCTTACCCGCAGTATTTGGTTCAAGGACTAACTACACACAGTATATTTTTTAAGAGAGAAAAAAGTCAGCAGATTAAATTTCGCGTATGGATATGTCAAGATTTGAGATTTGTAGCCATCACAATAATAATAGGCCTACAGTAAAATATTATCAATGTGGACTGTGGAAAAATAAGTTTGTATATTTTTCTAAAAGACTTTTCTAATTAAAATTAGACTTTGGATTTTAGGCAGATTTAATTATTTTGATTATTTTTACTATTTTGAACTCAACCTTCAAGTCTAATTTCTAAAAATTTGTCGTAAGCAAACTACATTTATGTTAATATAGTTTATAAAAATACATTAATATTGATCATGGAAAATAGTCCCCCGATACCAAGTTATAAAAAAAATCGTCATTGCAATTTTTTTTCAATTAAATTCTACAAAAATAATTCATCAGTAAACTACCTTCCAACGAATTTCTCCAAAAATAAACAAGGGGAGAGTTTTATTTGTTTTTCAAACACTCCCTAGATACACATTTTAAACAAAACCGTCAGATCAATTTTCAAAATATTTAGAATTTTTGAAAATCACCTAAACATTTCCCATTTTAAAATACAAGTCTTTCCCTAACCACAAAGCACTTACATAGAAACCACATAATTGTTTAATTATTTTGTGTGAAAAATGGGCCCCCGAAATTCCATTGTCGTGGGCCCCCTGATTTCTCTGGGTGGGCCTACCTACATATTTGAACACGTACCCACGGTATTTTAAGTCCAGTTATATAATTAGTATAAAAACACAGTTCTATAATAAAAACTTTTACCACTTTCATTAGATTATTATTATTAGCACCGCGTCTTACTACCCGTTCGGTTTGTACGCATTTACGCTAATGTGTAATGGTAGGGTGATTGTGAGATGAAATGGAGGGCCTACAGTTTAACGTGGAATCCGAACCATGGTGGACGTCTGGTATTCCACACATAGATTATTAAACGCAAAACCAAAAGCATTTTCTTATATTTCTATTTCACATAATTCTTTTAAAGTAGACATGGGCGCCCATAAATAGGTGACAGGGGATGGTTAAGCCCCCCCCTTATCACTATGCAATATATACTTTTTTGTGTTAATTTTTATGAAAAAATATAATTGTGTATTTAGGATTTGGCTCCAATTTGCTATTAACAACTTTGAATCATCCAGTTTCGAGTTAACAGGGATAAAAATGTTAATTTTTCAGAATTTTTTTTTAACTTGCGCGTGAAACTCATAGCTAAGAATTATGTTCAATTTCTCTAAAAATTCCCTCCCACAAGGTTAAATTCCTCAAATTTTCTCTCAAGGAGGGGGATGGGGTGCCACACACCCTGCAGATGGGACTCCAACCCACCCCCCGTTTGGAAAACCTGCATGGGCGTCCTTGAAAGTTGGGTAACATAATATTACCAGATTTACCACAAAATCCCCCAAATAATTTATAGTTATTAATTGTGACAGTCGTAAATTATTAATATTAATTATTGTAATTACCAGATACGATGCTGATGAGACCATTAATTAGTTTGAGCTGCAGAAAGTGCTGAATAGCTTGTTGCACCAAAACATCGCCCAGTCTGTATTTGTTCCGCTTTGCCAGATCGAAGAAATCCTCGAAAACGTTACCGTTCGGAGACATGATCAAAAAAACAACGTAATCAACACTTGCTATAAACCCGATACAAGACCACACTCAGATAAAATACATCACATAACAGTCGTTTCAAGTAGAACTTTTGTCTCCAAAACGAGAAATTGTTTACGCCGCTTCTAATCGCCACGTCATCTGAAGGAGATGAGGGGTGGAAGGGTTGGCTAATTACAGCGCAGGGTTAAGAGGGGTGGTGGCTGGTGTAGGGGTGGTATGAGGTGGGGGAAAGAGTTGGGTAATTGTGAGACAGGCGATGGAGGGGTGTTTGGCCGTGCCACCGGCTAGAACGGAGTAAGATACTCTAGTAAGCGGTGGGGAAAGAGTTGGGTAATTGTGAGACAGGCGATGGAGGGGTGTTTGGCCTGCCACGGGAAATAAATGGGTTAGCTAAGCTATTCGGGGGAGGGGGGTGAAGAGGGGACAGATCTGAACGATAATTAATTATTGTTACACAGTTATCAGAAGGACGCCACGCCCAAAGTCCAATATTTTGTTATAGGCCTAAGAAATGAAAGATGTAAATTGGTGATGTAGGATTAATATAACATTAGTTTTATAGATATATTTTTAAAATCAAATTTAATGTCAGTTCATCTTAATCATCTCCATAATTCTTGATAATTATCAAATAAATATTTCAAGGTAATATTTGTTCTCTAATATGGAGGTCGGGAGTAAAGTTACATAGTTCATTATCAAAGAGAAATAACAGTTATGAATGTATGAAGAGCTAAAATAGATAGAATGCTATAGTTTCAGAAAATAAGTGAGAGTTGAGAAACTGTTGTTTGTTCTTCCTCCACAGTCCACCCTTGTAAACATTTAGTACCAGCATGAGTGAAGATAGCAAAACATTGTTTCTTTCGATACTGGAGTGTGAGTACTAATATCAGTAAAAGTATCGAATAAAAATAACTAGTATCGAAAGTAAAATATTGATATTAGTAAAGAAAGTATCGATACTTTTTTTTTTTCCATATCCCTTAATTATTATGTTGTTCCAGGCACGGTGGCGTACGACACAGTCAGGCCGTTGGCCTACCAAGACGCCCGAGTGTTCCTGTTGTGTTTTCGGGTCAGCGACCCTGACTCCCTTGATAACGCCGTCAACAAGGTACGTTCCAGTTTTCATAAGAAGTGCCTTATCTGAGAACTAAGAAGAGTTAATAGGTTTGATCTCATGTGATCTGCAAGCTGTCGCTTTAGATGAGAATCATATATACCTATAAAATAGCAATAATAATAATAATAGTAGTAGTAAAATGTTATTTATGTTGATTGCAAAAAAAAACTGTTTGTGTTGCTCATATCTCCATTCTTTCAGATATGGAAAGAAGAGTTTTAAAGAGCCGATAAAATAAACGCTGCGATTAAATCGTGCATACTTTTTCATTTAGTCTAATATTATTATTATTATTATTATTATTTATCACCGCGTCTTACTACCCGTTCGGTTTATACGCTTAAGTACTAATTACACTAATGGATTAGGAATTAGGAAGGTTGAATTTAGAGGAAGTGAACCCGCATTAGCGCGGAGGAAAATCCACTCCCAGTTCACCCGACCGAGATTCGAACCTCGATCTCCCCGTCCTCGGCAGTCGAGCTAAACACGACTAGCGCGTTAGCCAACTACGCCACCGAGGCGGGTATTTAGTCTTATAGCTTGTAATAAATATTTCAAAAACTGTTTCAAGTCACCCCCCCTCCCTAATCATAACCATGTTTGTACACTCTGTCCTCAAAAAACAACCCCTAACCTTTGTCGAGTATAACATTGAGCACAAGACATTGAAACTTTTGGGGTTCTGTGCAGTGGTACCCGGAGATCCGACAACACTGCGACAACACTCCCGTGATCCTTTGCGGCTGTCAATCCGACATGAGGAACGACATTGAGACCATTTCTAGTCTGGCCAAGATGCGACGCATCCCAGTGACCTCCGAACAGGTAAGACCCTGCCTGTCTGGATACTCTGCCACTCTAATGCTGGTGCACTTTTTTCTAAAAAAACTACCACTTGGATCAAGCCGTTAATAGCCCTTGTGTGTTAATATTAACGGCGTTGCCGATTTGGTGAGCTCAAAGATATTTTGCGAAGCGGGCTGCATCCTAACTTGACAAGCACAATTAAGCACTATTACACTTAGACTAGGTACGTAATCCAGAATTTTCTTTCGGAGTGCGGGGGGCTCATTCTTCAAATATTGCTCGACTACGAAGGTCATCTCAAGACTAAGAAACAGCGTGGGGAGGGAGGCGGACGAATCCGACCTGCACGGACATAAAAATAGGCCTATTCAAAATTTCATACAAAAACATATTGAAGTAGACCCATTCTTACATTCACTAATAATGGATTTACTTTTTATGACTTAGAAGATATTATCACAAAATAATTTTATAGTTTTTTTAAAAAAATTTTTAATAATTTTTAATTTTTGTTTAGATTTCGGGGGGGGTGGGGAGGGCTTTAGCCCCACAAGCCCCCCTCCTTTCTGGATACGTGCCTGACTTAAGACACCAATGTACTTTATAGAAAGAGAGGGAAGGTAGTTCACCTTGTGAGGCCTCTTGTTTACCTGACGATAACACTTCCCCTCTTCCACTGAAGAGTATAAACACTCATTCTACTCTTTACGCCTGGACAACATTGAATTGTATTTCAAAATTACCAATTTATTGTTTCCTAATCTAGATAAGGATCAGCATAATGTGTCATTATAATTTATAATGGTTTGACGGCTGAGAGACTACGAGTGGCGTGGCTTGCGGTGTTTCCAGTGTAAGCAGTTATTTGAAATTGCATCTTGTTTTTCTTTCTTTTTCTTTTTAAGAAAACAATTTAAGCTATTTAAATGTAACGGATGCAATCAAGGAGAGTATCTTCCAGTTTAAAAATTTCCCCCTGGTTTTAATCTATCCTGCTAATAATTGTGATTGGGGTCGTCCTCGGCAGGCCGTCACGGTGAGCAGGACGGTGGGAGCCACCACGTACGTCGAGACCTCGGCCAAGACGTCGGGAAAGGCGGTGAGGGACGCGTTCGAGGTGGCCGCCCTGGCAGCTCTGGGGAAGCTGAACAAGAACCACGCGGCGCTACAGAGGCAGAAAGCGTACACCCACCACGGGGGCAGCGGGGGAGGGAAGAGCAAGCTGGACCTCAAGGCCGAGCTCAAGGACAGGGCCAAGAGCTGCTGCCTCATGTGATGTTGTAGGTGCTCGTAACAGGGTCGAGACAGAACTCTGGGAGGTGCGTGGACATCCTAGGAGGGACACTGTGGGGACAGGACAGGTTGTGGTGTAGTCCGATATTAGAATGTTTGAGGTGGGGAGCTCAAAAATATATTGGATCATTGTGGATTGCTTAATCCCGACATAAATATTTGTTCCTCTTGTTGTTATTTTTTTACCTGCATCAAACAATATTGGTAAAGAAAAAAAATTAAACATAATAAACCCTAAATAATCCTATCAAATTATGATGCAATGATAATAACTTGTGTTTGTTAATTTTTTATAAAATAAAAATATAAGTATATGCATACTTGCAACATTTAATTTTTATCAAAAGAAAATTATTTAAATCTCCAACTCAAAGTTTAAATGAAAATAAACTCATTTAAATATATAATATAAAAGTGACGATGCGTATTTTGTTGGTAAGTTTCTAAACCGGTGATAAGACACAAGAAAATGTGTGTAAAATACTAAGGGATGTTTATATATTCATTTTAAATAGTAGAAAGGAAAAGGGTGTGTTTTACCTAATGTGTTGAACCAGTTAAGATGTGGCAAAGATTTAAATTCGTTTGTAAATATTCTGAAACAATATGTCAAAACGATGTTAACATTTAATAATTGTATTTTTAACAGAAAGTGAGAAATTTTTATTCTTTTTATTTTAAAATTTTTGATCATTGAACAGATCAGCTTGTGTCCGGAAAAAAAAACCTGTTGAAATGCAAGATATTGTAAATCGGCTTTTAATGGCACTTCTCGAAGAAATGTTATCACTTCATAAAAATAATTTGCAAGATGCCCGCTAGTTTGCATTGCAATTTTAAATGTGTACACCAAATACTTACACATTAAATGGTATAAGCTAAGCAACACAGTGACATGTATTTATAAATATATTTTTTAGAGATAGTTTGAATCCTATATTTACTACATTTTCTTTAATATCTCGAATCAAGATTCGAATCCTCAAATCTTTTTTTCAAAAAAATTAAGCTACAATGCTAGTTCCAAGGAGAATATATAAAATTTGGTTTGAAATTGTTTAAGGCGCGGTGTCACTGCCAATGATATTTTGGTTGTCATGTCTATTACATCATAAATAATAAAGATAACATTTATACTTTTTTTTCTTCTTTTTTCGATTTGGTTAATTTCCCAATCACACAAATTTAAATCTCTTTTAAAACTCGCTTAATTTTGTTATTTGAAGTGACCGTCTTCATAAATGTATTTGAGATTTTTTTTTTTATTTTTTTTTAAGATTCTTAAAAATTTCTAATCTCTCAAATACCACATGATTTGAGGGAATCAAGGATTATAGCGTCCCATCTGCAACTATTTGAAGTAAATCCGAAATGTTTCTATTTAAAAAAAAAACTATGTTCGTTGTTAACTAAGGCCATGCAGGCCTGTACGTTATTAAATCAATAAAGTTTATGCAATCTTCAAAACACCGCCTTTCTAATATTTTTTATGTTAGTTTTATATTGACATCACATTTTTTTTAAAGAAAAAGCGACTAAGATATATAAAGCTGTATGAAAACTTTTTACAAAAGAAAAATATTACAAAAAAATATATATTGTGTACAGATCAACATGAAGTATACACACAAGAAACACAATGTTTTTATGAGTTGTGCTTTGAAAGATAGATTATCACTTAGCACACAGAGTTATTGTCAAGTTTTCAATTTATTTAAAAATAAGTTGTTCATCCTCAAATGCATGGATTGAATTAAACCTAAAGATGAGGAAGCAGACTGAATTTATAAAACACAATTAAAAATTTGTTTCTGTTTTTTTAGCTCTGCGTCTTACTAAGATTAGGAAGGTTTAATCTAGAAGAAGTGTATTCGTATTTGTATGGAGAGTGAATAACTAGTATACCCAACCAGGATCAAACCCCGATCTACCCGTCCTCGGCAGTCTAGTTAATTGCAATAGTATCACCTTAGGCCATGCGGCCACCAAAGCGAGTTAAATTTTTTATTATTTTACTAATTTTTCAAGGTTAAACCAGTATTTTTTCTTTGTTATAATGAAAGAGAGATGGAGAAGAGGGTCTACTTCTGTATGTCTAAGAATTCGGGCTATTGGTTATATCTTGGGCTTATAAGCAAAATAAAAATCACTTCAATTTTCATAAGAATCTTCATAATAATCAATTTTTTAGAAAATATAATTATTTTATTTTGTGGTTAACATTGATAACATTTTGGTCGGCCTCGGTGGTATTGGGGTAAGGTGTTCCCCTCAGGACCCGAAGTTTGTGGGTTCAAACCCAGCCGAGGTAGACAGATTTTTCATGTGCGATAAAAATTCTTAGCACAACTTCTTTCAGAGGATAATGGAAGCCGTCGGTCCCATGTAGATTGTGCCATATAAAAGAACCCTGGAAAGTAAGTGCAAATACCTTTCCCGGTAAAACTGGTATGGTAGGTTCTTTCGCTCTTGCTCATAGAAATTCTCGTGTGATGAGATATTCAGTCTGTTGAGAAAATGCATGTTAAATACTTCAAATAATTAAAAAAATTGATAACATTTTACTATTTTATTAGTTTTATAAAATAAGTATTGATAATAGCTATCTAAAGTGACACCTGCAGATCACATGACTTGATGTATGAAAATATGAAACTAGATCTAGCTCTCACATAAGGGTCATTCCTATGAAAATAGGACTATACATATCAATCATAATATTTTATAGTTTTGCCAATTTTCATATGAAAGTTGCGTGTTACGCAAACTATAGGGTGAGAGGGGAATGCAAAATATATCCCTAGCAGGTATGGCAAAAATATGGTACCCACCCCAAGGCCATTTTAGGGGTAGATTAAGTGTGGATTTAGTACAGAGTTGTTTTTTGAGATATATACACAGTTTCTGGCCTACCCCATAAGGGACCGGTGTGATTATGTATGTTTGCATGTATGCACAATTATTATACCATTTAATTCTCTGCGAGGAAAAAGAACAGTATTTTTTTTAACCACTTTTATTTATGAGCTTACAATTAAATTATTTGTAAACAGATTTTACTCCGATGAATTAAAGGTGCATATTTTTACTGCTTGTGGAAGGTTCAACCACACAATAGTTTAAAAAAACTATAAAACTACCTGCTTTGGTGTCCATATGGTCTAACACACTACGCTCTTGTTAAACTAGACTGTTGAAGACTGGGAGATTGAGGAGCGATTCCGGTCAGGTGTACTGAGGTTTGTTTTTTTTTCCTTAAATTGTTTTCCACTCTCCCTCCACGCAAATGTAGGTGCTCAATTCCTCTAAATTAAACCTTCTTAGTCCCTAATACATTAACGTAATTAGTACATGGACATACAGGCTGAATGGGTAGTAATACGCAATGCTAAAATACTTTATTTCTTTAGATTGCACAATAGTTCCTCTAACAAAAATATAAGATTTTGAAAACAATTAAAAGAGACACATCGTATCGTAATTCATGTAGCTCCTTACAAGTAGGTTTATAAGGTATTTATTTTGCAAATAAAACTAAGGTAACAAATTCAAACTAGATTTGTGTGAAAGGATTCATATTTGAAAGCGAAAATGATTCACAGAAACAGGTGGCAAATCTTTTAAACTCCTAGACTTAAAATTTTGAAATTATTTATTTTAATACTATGCAAAAAATGTATTTTATTTCAAAGTGCATTCTGGATACATAATTAATGTGGAAAATTTTCACTCTTAAAACTTACTGTTTTGGTTTTTCAACAGTAAAACTTTCCATATTATATTGAATGTTTTGTGTGACAAATTCTTAGATATTTTTAACAATTTTACATTATTTGTTTTCATTACATATACAATATTTTAAGCGTTAGATAATTTTAAGCTTCATACACATTTGAAACAAAATTGTAATTTATGTAATTAATACTTTTATCCCTCCAATGTGACGAAAATTACTTTAAATAGTGTTTCAATAGCACATTTTATAAAGATAGTTAAAACTCTTTTTTTTTAACTACCCAATGATTTGCATGTCATTGAAAAAGAAGACAAATGTTCTAGTTATTTTTATATTCAAAGGTAGAAAACTCGACCTTTTTAAATGGCGTATAAAACTTCTAAAATGAATGACATCAGTACTGTGTGTAGCACACTTAAAAACGGTGGACAATTGTGTATGTGTCATGTACTTAATGTATTGTATATAATAATGGGTTTATAATGTGTAAAAATAAGCAGTGCTGTTTTCTTCAAATTCCTTCTGTAAATCTAATAAAATCTTATTCTATATAAGACTAAGGGCAGTTTGCAAGAATGTTAGCGAAAGTTTAGTGGACCGATAGTGTGGTCTTGAGTACACTATCGCTCCTCCTTTTAACCTATGATGACGCAAACAAACCCACCCTAGTGTCGACAAAGTATCCACTTAGTCAAGTTCTTGCATACGGCCCTAAATGTGTCAAGTATTCTAGTAGATACCATATTTATTATATCTTTTAAAGTTATCAGCATCTGCAATTTTTTTTTTTTTTTTAACAATCCTGGTTTAAATACAAGTTAGGGAATGTTTTAACGATATCTGAGAAAACAATAACGTATCATATCCCTAAAATTTAAAAACCATCGCTAGCCTATTCCTTCCAGACAATTATTTTTTTAAATTAGATAGGTATTTAATACATTTTGTTTATAAAAAAAAATCATCTTTATTTCTCAAAAGTTGATTAGTATATGCCATCCACATTTTTTGTATGGAAATAAAATGAAAAACCATTTCATAATACATTCAAACAACTCATTTTTAATACAATTGTATTTTTGAATGATATTTCTTTTTTTTAAAAAAACGCTTGTTTTTGCTAGTTAAACTTAATAGTTATAATGTAAAGCACACAACTTACAAATACACAAAAACTATGCATGAAATTGATCCTTGTGTGGGGTGAATAATAAAACTACTTTCTACCCATCAATCACCCTTTCGTATTTTTTTTTAAACAATTGCGACATCCGTGTTTTCAATGTCAAATGCAACTTCTGTTCACTGTAAATAGTGTAGGATATACTTGTAATATATTGATGTATATTGATGTATTGTGTATATGCAGATCATGTTTTTGTGCGTATACATGCCCACATTTGTGTGTTTGCGGGAGCAAGTGTGAACAAAGAGTAGTGTATGCAGCTGCCGATATTATAAAATAGCGCACAGAAAAGCTTCGACTAGAGTGTATATTCAACAGTAAAAATACAAATAAATTTATGAAAATATCATTCAGTTAGGGTCAAACCTTAACCTCGATAGTAAGAGTATAGTGGTCTACCAGTTCTGCCAGCTCTGCCGGCATAAAATAATCTGAACGATGTGTCACATTGTTTTATCAGTTAAAATTTACATATCCTACTTTTTTATCTATTTAGGTTCACATATTATCCATCCCCACCCCACAGAATAAAAAACACAGAGAGGTCAAAACAATATTTGATTGTTACCACCTTTTAAAGAAGGTGTAATGTATAAATGTTAATTACTGTAATTATTGAGAGCCAATACTGTTAACTTACTTTCGAAACCTCTTAGCATCTTATATATATGATAGGGGTGTACAAAGTAAACTTTTTTCAATTCGAAGCGAACTTGAATCACATATTTGAAAAATTATCATGGGCAAATCGAAGTTTGAATATTTTTTTTGCTAGTTTTTTTCTAGTTGAAAAAATTATATTTTGTTTATGTATATAACTTTATGCAATTAAATTACTTGGAAAATGTTTATTGTACAATTGTTTCTAATATTTAGTTTAATTCTGATAAATAAACTTACAATTCAATTACTTAATATTTTTTCCACGTAAATATTACTTTGTACTGTACATAACAGCTCAAAATGGCAATATTTTACCATTATTGATGAATATTCATAATTGTTGAAGCAATATTTTTTTTAAACCAAGTCGAAGCTGATATTTGTTTTGCAGTCAAGTCAAAATTTTGAAATTTCACACAAGCTTAGTACATATCATTTTATGGATTGCAACACCATCTATGAGAAAAAAACAAAACTTCATAATATTTATATTGCTTTACTCGGATTCCTTTTTTTACTTTCTTTTCTGTCTCATGAAAAATTGATCTTTTTTTTTTTACATCACGAGGTTTCGGAAGTAATTTAACAATTTGGTTAGTGTAAAACAAGGTAAGCTTTAGTTTTGATAATTGTCGGGAGACTAGTCAAACTAATAATCTGTGATTGTTTGCTAATTGTTTTGAAATTTTTTTTTAAGTGAAGATCGAGTAATTAAATTCTTCTGGATTGGGTAAGTTTACATTCACCACTTTATAAATAAATTAACAAAATATATTTCTCCCTTCAAAAAATTATTTTGCTTGCTTCTAGTGAAAGCAAAATATTAAAACAATATATATGATGAAAAAAAATTAACCTTTAAATGACAATTTGAATTATAGATGTAACAATGGACAATAATTTCAACTTAATAGAGGTCCACAAAAAAAAATTAAAAGAAGTATTTGTCTGTATTAAAAACATTAGATAGATAATGAAAAACTTAGAATTATTCAACATTTTTTAATTATAATTTTTGTAGTGCATAATGTGAAATTGTATACAATTTTTTTTATGACAAAAATATTTCTGAAGAACATCATAAAGACCATGCATTAAATTTTGATTGTCAGTAGAGACTATATTTGTTTTTCTGTATAAGACCATACTTTATTCTTAATAGTAATGACCAAATATTTTGTTTTTGTTTTTATATTGGATTTTTATTTTTAATAACTACATAATACAGTGAAATCTCTTTGTAGTGGACTCTTTCCGGAGTCCCGGAGTTAAAAGACTGTCCATTAGTAAGAAGTGTCCACT
Organism: Timema bartmani; assembly: GCA_902151455.1. Taxonomy (NCBI): domain Eukaryota; kingdom Metazoa; phylum Arthropoda; class Insecta; order Phasmatodea; family Timematidae; genus Timema; species Timema bartmani. The sequence continues at coordinate 33,222 of CABFWB010003404.1, forward strand.
ATTTGGGAATAAAAAAAATTATAAAAATATATATATTTAATTTTTTTAAATAAAAATGAATGAACATAGTATAATATGTATAAACCAATATACTGTTGGTATTGACTACAACAATCTAATTACTACATTGTGTAGTATTGTATGCTGGATAATTATGACAAGTGAATAAATATTGTACATAGTTTCCGGTACAGATTGCATAATACACAATACAATACACACTCTAAACTGACGGCACAGCCAGAAGGATCTGAAGGGGAGGAATGTATGACCTTGAATTACTGTGATCATTACTACGTAGGCTATTTTAGAAACTTCCTCTAGAGGGGTAAGGTAGGACTGCTCACACTACACGCGAGACAATGGCATTCCTACAGTAAAATACTGTAGATAGACTGGCGTTTTCAATTTCTGTCCGCTGTTTAAAGATTTGTATGCGTTACTGTCCAAACCCGAGTCCAGGATAAACTAGATTGGACTAGGGCAAATTGATACATCTTAAAGAACCTCAGGATGTACAAGTTCCTGGTCTAAATTCAATAATCCTGAAATTTTGGCCTAGCTCAAAAGATAAATTAGTATAACCTACAATTTTATTAGGCTCAACCAGGGTTAGGTTAGGTTAGCTGACAAAATTTGCGCGCAGACTGTGAATTATGAAACCTGTCCAAGGTTGATTCATCATATGGGTTAAGAACAATGAAAACTAGTACTGCCTAAAAACATAAGGCTATATCGGTTTATCCTTCAAGCGGCAGGATGTATCAGTTTGACCTAGACCGATCCAGTTTGTCCTGGAAATCGGGTTTGGGCGGGAACATATGCATCTCTAGCAGTGCCCGCGTCCGCTATTGAGTAAGTCCGTTATTGGGAAGTTGTTTCACTATAAAATCCAATGTTATTTTGCCAGAGGAATTTAAACTGTCAGTTATAAAGAATAACCTGCTATTCAAAGGTGTCCATTAAGGGAGATTTCACTGTATTAGGTTTCTCTTAGTAATAAAGATATTATATCAGGTTTTTCTTTTTTGGTAAAGGCTCTATGGCCTATATCACAACTAGGATGCCCCGGCATCTGTTAGCATTTATGGGGCCTGACACCCTGATATCACGCCATGTTTTCTCAAGGCAGTGCTGCCACTAGTGTAGTGTCTTGTCACCCATACTGGCATCTCTGCCCGACTAGCAGCTATGCCAGGTGTATGATGCGCCATTGATTTCTTTATTTTGTAACCAGCATCCTAGTGTGATATAGGACTACAAGAGGTGTTTATTTCTAGTTAAAACCATTTATTATGTTTTTCATTTAGTAAAGATTAATGACAAATAAACTTTTTTTTTTAATTCAGTATCTATATTTAAAAAATTATTAATCACATCATTATATACTATACCAATAATTCCTTCATGAATAATTTTGTCAACATACACTTAATAAATTTGATCCTACATCATAATTTAAACCGAGTCTTTTTTAAATTAATAATCGGTAATTATTAAGTGCCAGTACCATGTGCACTAGTTTATATGGTTCAATGTGTTGTAGCAAATTAATTGTACAGCTTTATATGATTTTTTTTAAAAATATATTCACAGTGTGGCCTTATTTTCCACGAGAAAATGGTTTAGTATACATAACGCATTGAGTTCTGGTCCAAAGCACAATGTTTTAAATGTCTTAATAGATATTGCGCATGGTCAAGATAAAACACAATTTTAAATACACAAAATAAAATAAAAAATTAAATATGTAAAGTGAACGTATATATTTGTTAAAAAAATGTTTAAGACTATTGTTAGTAAAAATTTTGCATTAGAGGTTTTTCAAAAGATTTTAAGGTAAATTAAATATAATAAAACATTTGTTTTTAATTATGTTAGAAAAAAATTAGCCGTGGTTGTTTTGTATCTTTAGAATGAATAATTTGAAGTGCTTCAAGTTACAACTTTCTATAAATAAAAACATTTGTATAAAAATTAATGTCAACAAGAATAAAAGGTATGTGTCTATACTGTTTAGAAAGTTTGTTTTTTATAAGGAGTAGATAATTTACCTGTCATTGAAATTCCTTGAACAAAACAAAAAAATAATCTTTGCATGAAGGAAAGATATAAATAACTTTGTCAAACAAGTTTGAAATATAAAATATCTAGTTACACTTTCATTATTTTGTAGCAGAATAAAAATGTATTTATAAAAATATTATACATTTTATGAAAAATAGGAAGATTAGTATTTTATTACACAGTAAAAGTATAATTAAAAGTTTTAACTTCTAGTAATGTTATTTCACAGATAATTAAATCAAGTAATTATTACAGCTCTAAATGAAAACATTTTTGATAAATATGTTTGAGCCATTGTTATCGGCTTGCAACAGCATTTGTAAGAATTAAAATCAGGGTTGCCAAAAACAAAAGTGTTTCCCCAAAAATCCCTGTTTATGCCAGGTTTTCCACAAGATGTTCTCATTTTCCCAGATAACTTATGAAAGTTCCTTCCTTTATACTTATAACATTTCAAAAAGTTTGTTAGCTTGTATTTAGAATAGTGATTTGAGATAAATGAGAAAATGTACGCAGCCATTTTTTTCTTTTTATATTGAGGTTTTTAAAAGGCACTTTCTGAACCAATTGATTATACCAGTACCCAACTTATAGACTAAATCAAATCAAGAACAAACGCAACATCCAGCCCCGGATCATTAAGGTGGTAGTGTAGGAGACGCACCCACCTCGGTGGCGTAGTTAGCTAAAGTGCTAGTTTCCTGTTGAGCTATAATGCCGAGGATGGAAAAAAAAGTGGTTCTATAAAAACTGCACCAACAAACAAACACTAGCCTTTTCTCGCGTTCCTACACACCCTCACCTTAATTCATTACAGTGAAAGAAGAGACCCACATTTTACCATGCCGGGAATCGAACCAGGGACTCTTTTTCTCAGTAGACAGACATACTACCAGCTGAGTTAAGGTACAGGAACAGTCGTTAATTAGCCAACTCAATGTTTCAAGAGAGGTGGGAAAGTGACTAAAACGTGTGTTAAATCAGTACGCTTAGTACAGATACTACAGAACACATTTTTATACTATTTAAATATATGTCCCAAATTCACAGATATATTATTATTTTAATTGTTATTTTGCGAAATTCCCTACCTTTTCCGTGTGTGTGTGTGTGTGTGTGTGTGTGTGGGTGTGTGTGTGTGTGGTGTGTGGTGTGTGTGTGGTGTGTGTGGTGTGT
>CABFWB010003404.1:40195-80175 GCA_902151455.1 Timema bartmani
AATAGCATCGAAATATTGAAGTGTGTGTAAATATGTGTCAGTGTTGTTACTTTTATTTGTGCTCTACCATTTTCCTAATATTCTATCATTTTATTTATCACCAAATCAAAGGACAGAATTTTCTTAGTGGTATTTTGTTATATATGGAAGAAGGTACAGGAAAGATGGATAGAAAACATATAAAAGGGAACAAACATAATATGTCTTTTAAATGTAAATGTTCACACTTTACACTGCCGCTAATGAACAAAGAGGCTATAGCTGTCTCTTGAATAGAATCAATCGTTAACTATCCAATCACTTAACCTAAGTTAGATTCTAGTGAATACATCAAGGGAGGGGGGAGTGTGAAACATGCTATGAAACTTCCTAAAAGAGGAAACCATTTCATTTGTATTATTAATAGCGTTTTTTAGTATTTTCACTCTAATAATAATCATCTTTCTTTCCACCACATGTACTTCTATTTTACTCCAATATTCATGGTCTGAATATTTCCGTCTCCTCTTCTTCTTAAGTGTTTTCAGAACTTACTCAGTTCAGGTCTTAAGATCATTTAAGTTGTTTGTGCTTTTATCGTGTTGGTAGAGACATTTTCTTGTGGTTTTTGCTCTACACTTTCTTTTTTTATCTCTTCCTTTACCTCTTTAGTGCTACCACTTTCTCCTGGAAGTTTCTGGAAGGAAAAAAAGAAATCAAGTCAAGTAAGTGCCTTGCGATTTGTCGACTTTCAAAATCTGATACTTATCACCGCGTCTTACTACCCGTTCGGGTTATATGCTTAAGTACTAATTTCGTTAACGGGTCAGGAATTGGGGAGGTCGAATATAGAGGAAGTGAACCAGCATTTGTGTGGAGGTGGAGTGTAAAACCATTTAGGAAAAACCCACCCCCAGTTCACCCGACCGAGATTCGAAGCTCAATCTCCCCATCCTTGGTAGTTTAGTTCAACAAGAAACTAGTGTTAGCTAACTACGCCACCGATTTGGGTCGAGAGATAAGTAAATATAAAAGTTAATTGGTGGGGAAAGCTTGTGGACATGAACCGAGTGTTGGTGGATGCTATTTTAATCATCTGTGTAGGACTGTTAAACCGATATAATTTGAATTTATTATTTTCAGCATTGCCTCAAGTGAAAAAGAGTGATACTAGCGCATAATCTAAAGATATTCATTCCTAGAAAATTGCATATTTTTTTATGACTATACAAATACAATATTTTCAATTTTAAACCTAATTTGAATCTTGGCAAACTAAATGAAATAATTCTGAATCGAGTATCGTGCTTTAGAAAAAATTTTATTGGAATCCAAATCAAATATCTTAAAATGAAAATGTTTTTAATCGAATATCTTATTGTGAATTAATTTTCAAATCCAATATTAAGCTAGATTTTTTTTTTAAAGTCCTGTTCAATACAAAATCCTTAACGTTGGGGCACACAAATATTTAAAAATCGCACGAGAAATGTACTATTTTATAACTGACTAATTTAATGGCAAGTAATGGTTCACACAATTAATTACAAAAAAAAAAAACTATCATATGGATAATCATAACTATATAAGTAAATAGTCGATGATCCTAAACTTCTTTGCAGAGGTACTATTTTTAGCTACATCTGATGAAGTACCGAATACAGCATAACTGTTACTCGGCTAGTTTGTCCCAGGATGAGCTCCTGGTCATGAGTCGGCCATTCAGCCACGACTTTAAATTTGCATGCTCACAGTACAGAAGCCATTATTTCAAGACTAGGGAAGTGAGCTAGGTGGATATTCTATGACTTTCGATAATTCCTCTTTGTAGGACTTAAATTTCACAATTAAAACACATTGTTAAATGTTTTGTTGTGTTTTCATCGGGAACTTTGAGGTCTACAGTTTTCTGGTATGTGTGCAGGTCTCCCCCTGTCTATCCTTTTTCCAATGTTTAATCGAAAACAGCCGTTTGGCGTCATTTTTCCTTTGTTAACTCCTATTTGCGTTACTATATCTGTACATTCTCTAGTTTGATTTGATATCCAGTTAAATATGTTGGTCACCTTTTGACTCCCAGCAGGGTCAAAATAAGTTTATATGTAAAACCAAATTATTCCAAAGTTTTATTTTTAAAGATTTGAACTCCAAAATACAAATCTGAATTTACCACCTAATTAGATTTAATTTTTGTTTGGATCCAATTTGAATATTTCTTTAATATAAAGATTCGGAATTGAGATCCGAATCTTTGTTTGGATCTGGATGCGAGAATCTTCCCTTATTTCGATATTAGATTTACCCCTTGCTCTGGTGCGGAAAGGGCAACCCTTCTCTCCATCTTCTGGTGTTTCTTAGAGTTGAGATGCGCCTCCAACTGCAGGCGGCCGATAAACACCCGCCGACACACCGTGCAGAACTCGCTGTTGTTGGCGTTGTTCAGGGAATTCTCTAGCGAGAGTGGCTCTACAGAGGAGGGGGTTTCCCCTTTCATGTAGCTGTCCACAATACTCAGGGCACGGTTCAAAACCTTGACAAAAAATAAGTTACATTAAGTTTATCAGCAGCAGCGTTTTCATTTTAGGCATTTAGCACGCCCGATTTAACAACTTGTGGATTAAATATTTCATAAAAAAAAATTCATATCTTATAAGGAGGATGCTTACAGAAACAGGAAGAACTTTAACTGACAGCTATCATAATATAATGAATTAATGCCTAATGGCTTGGAACTGTATAATAAGACAGTGTACAGTAATGTAAAGTAAGTGATGTGTGAAGGAAGACAACCTGAAAGTATAGTTAGGTTAGGGCCTAGGCTGTATCCGAATAGTCAAGTACACTTAGCTTGATGTAGACTTGATTAATGTACACTTTTCACTCACTTGAGATCGAAGACTGCAACACACTATTTGGACGGCAAACTATGCTTTCCACACCCTTGAGTCCGCAGTGCTGCTTCCTACAAATGAGCTTAGAAACTATTATAAACGCCATCTATCAGCCTGTTATCACAGATCACATTACTCTAAGAGCTCTTATCTCTAGCAGACGAAAAAAATAATCAATTGCCAGTCAAACACCGCATCAAGGATGTGTCAAGGGTGACATGTTGTCGCCCTTGGACCCAAGGGTGTGTGAGGGGCGCATCGGCACACTTCGTGACTATTCGGCCGTATTTACACTTGATCACGTGATTGCCAATGCAACTATCAAGTGAACGCCAAGGGTCGACGACGCATGAAGTAGACTATTAGGATACAGCCCTAGATAGGAACAAACACACACTTCTCTTTTCAATTCTTCTTACACTTTTACACTTCTTTAAACTTCCACAAATATTCCTTTTCCATATAAAGAGACTTTTAAGACACAAAGAAAGATATTATATGGATCTACAAGATTCATGAAGAATTTGAAAAATAACTGAAAACTTGCAGTGTTGCCAAATTGATGCAACATAATGGAGGCTAGAATAGATAGTTAATATTGAAAAATTAATAACGAAAAATATATATTTTTACTTTCTTTCTACACCTTGGAAAGAGAAGTATTGTGATCATCAAAAAATATAACTCGAGATTTTGATAAATGTTGACGTTTCATGACGTGTTGAAACCCCCAAAAAAGTGGTGTGTCGCAATGCTGTCTCTTTGTATCTCGGCTTAGAGCAGAAACCATTATACCGGTCGGGCTAAAAATTGGTATTTAGGGTTTTTATAAGGTTCGCCCGAGAAGTTTTTTGGAATAAGATATCCAACCCTAAAATTAATGGTAGATTACTTGTGGGTGAAAAAAGAATCAATTTTCTTCAAAATCCACTCAAACAATTTTGAATAAATTTTGTATCAAGAGAATGTTTAAACATCACAAACGAAATGTAAACTCTCATTATGCCATGAAAATTAATGAGGGTACTTTACACGAGCAGAAATTTTCAATTTTGATCATAACTCTGCACCTATTTGAGATATGGAATAACTTATCATTGTAAAGTTGTAGTACTATTAAAGATAAAAATCTTTTGTTTGAAATATATTTTTATGAAATCAATAGTTTCTGAGCTATTTAAGTAAACATATATATTTATTAAATGTGAAATGGAGTGTTATGTTCTTTGGTGGAGAAAGATGTTCCTCTTTTCTCAATGTTTTCTGAAACAATGTATATTATTATTATTTTGTTTCACAAATGTTGCAAGTTTTTAGTAAATGTCTTTATTTTAAGATAAAAGAGAGACTTTATAATGAACCGTATCACTAATTTTATACCGGCAACATAAAATATAATAAGATTCTGGAAGGGAAAAGGGCCTTTATAAAGGCTGTTTGTCAGAAAATCGGGCTATAGATAATCTATTCACATATCAAGTCACGTGATCTGCAGCTTTTCATTTTGATATATATTATTAATATCTAGAAAATAAGAACAAAAAAACTCAATGGCGTACGAGCTATATCGACCGAGCTGTACCATGTCACTTCTCCTCCTCACCTTCTCAGCTTGTTATCGGTCCACGGCAGTCAGTTTGATTGGTAGAGCATCTCGGGGTAACTTAATATTATGGTGGGGGTAGAGGACATCGCTGATTAAAGAAATGGAACTTGTGAAGTAGAAGTTTTATTATGGAGAAACATTTAAGACATTTGCACTAGGTTAATTACGGTAAAGATGAAACAGAATACTTATTACATGAAAAGATGATAAAATAATTAATGCCGTGGGCCTTTAGCCACATGGCCTAGTCTTCCTCCAACCCATCTCTAAGCACGTATTAGAACTTTACAATACCCGTCCTTTCTACTCGCGTGCTGATCGGGAAATCTCCCAGCACGTCCTATCGACTCGCGTGCTAATTAGGAAGTTTTCCAGCACGTCTTCACGACTCGCGTGCTGAACCGAAAGTGCCTTGCATCTGATGCTTCCCTTCTACTTAGGGTCAAAAACAGACGCTTAATCGGGGATGCTGATTGGCTAGCAGTTCGCGCCAAACCTTCCCTTTCCACTGTGAGGCCACACGTGCAAGACACAGGTGCACCTCACAGCTTCCGGGTACTGATAAGATTAAAAAGCAAGTTAAAAGTAAAAGTAATAAATTTGGATGAAGCTAAGATTCCCACAAAGACTTTACACAAATGAATAATACTAGATTTAAAAGTTAAAGGCCGAAAAATGAAGTTAATGATTTGAAATTTAAAACAAATATTGCTTACAACTTTGGTTAAGATTTAGACAACTTATATTTAATATTAAACCCAACACTTAGATATGATTAAAACATTTGATTCTAACATATAGCTTACATTAGGCTTAGACGAATGGAAAACAAGGTGTTATAAATTTAGTACTTCAGTATGATCCTATTAACATGTAAATAATGTCAAACTAATTTAGTTATTTAAAAGAAATGGTCTAGAGACCTGACCACTTTACAGAGCGGCCACCGTTAGCAATAATAGTGCTAGCATTTGTGGATAGAGGGTGTCATATGGTTAGGCAGCACCACAAACCCAGTGTCTGTTATTCTCAGTTTTATAGACCAGAGCTGCTACTTATTTATTCAAGTAGCTGTCCTAGCTTGCGGCCTTAGGTAATCTAGAGCATGTAAGGATGATGTAATCCTGAGAACTCATACTGTCAATTGTTCTGAGTCAGCAGTTACATACTCGTACCAGGTCATGTTTTCAAAAAATAGAGATTGTTTTGTCAATTAGCATAACATATAATATTAGCAAAATCAGTAGCTTAGGGAAAACACCCCTTGTTTTTTTGTGTATACAAGCGAGTTTTTAAACCTTTTCAGGAGAGGGTGTCAATGAAGGATTCCGGTTGTTAAGGTGCTACTTCAAAATGCTCTACATACTCAGCAACTTGTGGAGAGAATATCCAACAGCTCGAGTCCCTGTTCAGAATGGAGGAGGACGCCCCAAGCCATCTTGAAAGTCTTGAGTTACAAAACAGCCGCGCGGCCGTGTGTTCCATACCAGTTTAGTTTTATAACGCTGAAGATAGGTCAGGGCGCAGAACTGCTGAGTGGGAACAATGACAGAATGAAGACCTTTTTTTTTCTAAACTCTTTCGGCTAGTTCTAAAACCTACATCACATTTATTCACTCATATGGTAATTAATCTATTTCAATAAACAAGATCCAAACGAACCCCACAATTATTTGTCACCGCCTACCCATCCCACTAACCCCTTTCTGACGTGTAGGCCTACAGGTTGGGGGAGTAGCGAGATAGCTCTTCAATTGTCGCCAAGAGGTCGAGTTTGACCTCATTCCAGGCCCACTACTTCACAAGAAAAATCTGGAAGCGCCAGGGATTGAAACCGGGACGTCTGACAACTAAACCACAGAAGCGGTAAAAATAACACTAATAAAATAGTAAAATGTTATGAATTTTGTCTGCAAGAAATTATGTTTGTATTTTCTAAAAAGTCCCTTCCTATGAAAATTAGACTGTAAATCATATTACAATGTTGGCTTCAGCGTTGGTCATTACTTGTTTAAATAGCGCTTATTTACCTTCTCGTCCCATTGGGAAGGGTCGGTTCCGTCCAACCCGTAAACATTGGGCACTGGTCTATTAGGCCGCCGTAGGAATCTGTTTCGAATCCACTTGAGTTGTTTGCGAGCGTATCGGCGAGTCGCGAGTTTCATTTCTTCCAGCCCTCGTTGGAACAGACGCTTACCCTCAGGACTTTCTCTTTCCTCTTCATTCAACATCAAGAAATCTACCCAAAAAAAAGTTATGTCAAATAAGGTCACAGCTAAGGGGAGAGGGTTGTACAAAATGAATTATCAACTAACAAACACTCACATCAATGACTGCAAGATCTAAGGCGTCAATCTTGTATTAGACCAGATTACCCGCGACAAGGCATAGGTTCAAATCCCGGCCAAGTGTAGTGAGGGTAATTTTATTTCCTAAACGGTTTCCCACGCTTCTTTCGAACAAATGTGGGCAAGTGTCCTCTAAATTCTACCTTCTGCATCAACTACTCCGTTAGTGAGTAGATTAAACGCGAGTCGGGACGAGTAGTATAGTTACATGGCTTATTCCACCCTACCGTGAAACTCTTTGAAGCCGATGGACTGGAAAATACCAGTGGTGTAGTCGTGCGGAGTGCCGGTAGACAGACGGTCCTTGTTGTAGAGTTGATGAAAGTTTATCAACTCCTGAACTAGACCTTGTTCCAGCATTGTATCAACACGAGATACCAACCTATGATCGAGAACCTGCAACATTGTTACTAACCTTCAAGAGGATAGAGAGGCGTTACATGTGAAAAAAAATATTTACACTATTTTCTAATGGAATTTTTTTCAAAATGTAAATTTTATATAATCTAATGGTGATCAATCAATCTATTAAATATTCAATTACAACTGCCATTAAATACTACTATGGAAAAGAGAAGTGCCCTAAAAGTGTAAGGAAGTGCTGTTTGGAGACCACTTCATACCCATATTAACGTATGCAGCGGAAACTTGGACTTGGGATAAAAAAGAAACAAGGAAAGTGGAGCCCATGGGAATGAAGTTTTTGAGGAGCATGTTAGCTGTGTCACCAGACGAGATAGGATTAGAAATTAAGATGTAAGGTCTAGAGTTGAGGTACAGGGGGGTATATGAAATAGTAGAGGAAGCTAGGATGAGATGGTATGGTCATGTAATGAGGACATTGGAGAACATGAGATAGTAGAGGAAGCTAGGATGAGATGGTATGGACATGTAATGAGGATGTTGGAGTACATGAGATAGTAGAGGAAGCTAGGATGAGATGGTATGGACATGTAATGAGGATGGATGGGAAGAGAATTCCAAGACAGGTCAGTGGATATGAAGCATGTAGTGAAGAGACCGCCAGGGAGACCGCCAGGGAGACCAAGGAAGAAATGGGAGGAACAGCAAGTGCGCAAGTGAAAGGAGGAGAGTGGTAGAGAGCACAGGAGGAAGAATGGTAGGAGAGAGGTAAATATATCATGTTTTACACGCCACAACTTAATTTTAAGGTGATGGGAGGAATATGATAGCGAAATTAATGAAGGGCATCATCAGACGAACAAAACCTAACTCCAATACAACTTATGGTCACAAGATGACATATGCCTTTTTTTTTTCACAACCCTTTCCCGGGCATGGGTGTTGGAACGTCTTTATTTTAATCTATCGTTCGTTGGTGCGGTTACGCAAATCAACATTTCAATGCAATAGGTTATTATAATGCCATCTATCAATGAACTACTGTGATTTCATCCAGTCATCTTGAAGCTGATAGATGAAGCTACCAGTTCAATGGTTTACTACAGGGGTCGGCAACCTTTTTAGGCTCGATCGACTTTTACATTAATCAAAGTTCCTGCAATCACCCTTCATTTCTACACTCTACTTTTAATTCTATTTTTTCTATCCATCTTGTATTTATTCCTTAAATTCAATATTTTCTACAATACTTGTCTCGGACCTGCCTTTATAGAAGATGCATAAAATGAAATATACACTCCATTTACCTTGATAAGGTAGCAGTCTTAGCTTTAACTGATTACAACATGGTCCTATCTTATAAAATGCACCATAGTGGAACAAAGCAAGATAGCAGTCTTACCTTGACGGGTTACACTATCTTATAAGCTGCAGCATAGTGGAATAATACAAGGTAAGCTTGCCTCTTTTTGACAATGTAGTTTAGTTAATTGATCGACTGAACAATTGCTGCAAGATCGACCTGTTGGTGGCCCCTGCTTATGATCGTGAATAAAGTAATACTGTAGGCCTACATAAGAAAATAAACGAGTAGCAAAAAATATTTGTCAGATAAGAGTAGGCCTATACAAGTAGGAAATTGGCCGCTGGGTCTACGCTGATAGTTTTGCTATGCGCGCACCATGGAATAGGTTAGACAGGTAGGTCTAAGGACAAACGTACCTCTTGATCGCACTGCAGCCATAATATACAAGAATGAGGATATCTGAGTGGTCCTCCTAACTCATTTCCTCCCGATGTTTCTTTTTGCTCCTTTAGCATGGAACTGTGGGTGCGTCCATGCTCTGCAAAAACTTGCAGCGACCTGAAAGAAACGGTTGGGGTTCTCGATCACATGGCGATTTGATCTGCGGACTTGATGCCTCAATTCTATACGATATAAAACCCCTTGTACCCATGTCAGTTTGAATGGGTACTGTCGAAATATCCAATAATCAATATTCTGGCCGTGCCATGAATCGGACCATTAATGCCTACATGTATATGTAAGGAATCATGGATCAATCCACATGTTCGTGTAGTATTTATATGTCTGGACTTAAAATTTGTAAATTGTCTAAATGTTGTAGAAATAAAATAATTTCAAATAAATATAGTTAACGTATCATTCGATTAATCATTTTTTTGTGAGAATAATGATTGTGTTAAATTTTTAATTATTTGTTACCTTGGGTAAAATTGTGTATTATATGATAGGCTGGTTAGGCAATATTCCCAAATAAAAAAAAGGGCTAGAACTTCTAAAAGTCCCCAGATTAAATTAAATACTTCATGGCATAAAGGCCTAGAATTGGTGACAATTAGGTGGTCATAAATCGACTTGCCTTATAATTTTCCTCCGGTCATTTGGGTGAAGTGTTTTGGCCCTATCTGGGTCGACTTTTTCAAGCTGACTATGTAGCTCGGGACCAGTCCGTTCTGCGAATTCTTCGGCACTTTTCCATTTCTTTTCAGCACCGACTTCAATATCATCGATAGTTAGTGGCCTTTTCAAGTTCCGATCTTCCACCAAAACTTTCCATAGGATGGATTCAATGTAATAGTTTGTGCCCCCTACTACTAAGGGTAGAACACGTCTTTCTAACAAATCGTCTAGTATTGGTATCGCCATATTTCTATAATCGACTACATTGACATGTTTCAAAGGGTCTGAAATGTCCAGTAAGTGGTGAGGGGCCTGGTTTTGTTCTTCAGAAGAAACTTTGTTAGTTATTATATTAAGCTCTTTATACAATTGCATAGCATCGGCGTTTACGATCTCACCTCCATATTTTTTGGCAATCTCGATAGCTAGTTTAGATTTACCAGAACCTGTAGCACCCAGAATAATTATAAGCGGAATACGAGACATTGTGAACTACACAATAATAACGTGTGATATAATGAAAGACAATGTAAATAATAATATTAGAAAATTGACTAAAATGAATTTAACACACCTATATTCACTGTGTTGTTAGATGATATTTGTTTACCTTTTACATATCAAGGATTGCAACCAAGAGTTTAAACCATTGATCTCTATAATATACAACTGTAACTGGATAGACATCTGTGGCTGAAATTTTCGAATTGTCATCTGCATACCATTGAGTAAGAGAGAAAAATATTTTCGGGTACCTCTTTCTCTCTTACACCCACACAAGGCATTGTGGCATTTTGACATCATTCATTAATTTGATCGGATATATGAGATACATCAAGTAGTTAAATGAAATAAATATGTTAGTAAAAGCTTTGAAGAGCATATTAAAGTTCAAAACTATTAGTTTTTTCTTTGAATAAGTTGATGTAACCTAATATATACGATGATTTTTGAAGGAAGCTTGCTTATAAGGGTTTATTTCGTATGAGAATCCTACCTTATAGTTTTGTTAAGTTGTGATAATAAACCTTCCAAAAGGAAATGTTTACTTTCGTTCTAAATGGACGTTTATCCTATATATATGATAGTATTCTGGTACAAAATAAAGCCTTACAGATTGGGATTATTACTAAATTAAGGGTTTAGTAGATACCGCACTTACTATAAGCCTATAACCTAAATTATAATTTGAACGTAAGACTTCTACACAAAGTATGTCATTCAAACAAATGTAATCAAGTTTTAAGATACCTTATTCATAATATTTATCAAACTTTCAATACAATAGCCTATGGTTTCTGAGACCAATATACAATATGTTAAAAAAATTATTCGTATTTGTACCTATAAAACTTATTTGTATATCCTTTAAAGTAAATGTTTCTTCAGGAAAGTGTGATATAAAAATTCACTATTTTCAAATAATACACTTTTATTCATCAGAGACGTGTTTTCGCATAAGAAAATTGAAAGAAATCGTTAAATCTGCCGCCCCCCCCCCTCCCCCTTGCCGAGATCTGCGCAGATCTGAAGAGAAAATAAATAGGGGGAGGGGTGTGACCAATTATATCAATATATATCAATCACCAAATATATTTATTTCATAGGAATGGACTCTTTCATGGAATGGACGTGAGATATCTTCACGCTCTGAAATTATTATTCTTTGGTCAATTGGCTTAACCCCTTACTTCTCTTTCGGTGCCAGCATTTCTTCTTAAGATTATTGTTTACCACACTCAACAATTTTTCTATTTTCTATGCACATTTACCTAATATAAATAATCGGTGATTTTTGTGACAGTAGGTCTTTGTGACGGTTAAGCCAACTTTAATTTAAGTTTATTTATTATTTTGTTAGAATAGTAAAAATATAAATAATCAAGTTAACAAATACCGATAAATAACCTTCAAAAAATGCTCCTGGGTTATACAATTGTAAAAAAAATTGCCTTCGCCGGTTGGGGGCTGACTTACCCCCACACCCCACTTGAGCCCCCTACTTCACAATCCTGCATATGCTACTGATTCTGGTACGAGATAAAGCCTTCCAAAACGATCTTCCTACAAAAATCATAGTATATATTAGCCTACATTAACTTTAAAGAAATAACCTCACGAGTTTCAAACTTTGTCATGCTTTTCAAACCTTTTAGTAACACATTTTCATTTAACTAACCACACATTGTTGTATCTCATTTATATTCGATCAAATTAGCGAACGATGTCAAAATCTCACATTGTCCTATATGCGTTTAGGAGAGGAGATACTCAAAATTTCCTTCTCTCTTAAATAGTGGTATGCAGAGGACAGCTCGAAAATTTCAGCCAGAGCTTTTGATAAAATGTCAGCTTTTTATTTTACTAAGGCTGATAAAGATGGCTAAAATTAAAATTATAAACTGTGTTTTGTAAAACAGCCTTTTCTTTATATCGAAATTAAACTTCCAATTTAACTGCTAAATTTTATTTAACAGAGCAAATATATTTAAATATTTAGGCTTATTACCCTTTGGCCTTAATTATTCTTTTTTGTTTTTAAATAAGGCAATTACAAACAATATTGTATTATATTTTTGTGAAATATTTTTTATGTTAGTAAAATATATATATGCTGTGAAATTAAGTAATTTTATTATTTTTCATTATTATATAAATTTAAGAGTGAGATTTAGAAAGAAAATAAGTCATCATATCCTTATAACAACGCCATCAATCCAAAAATCATTAGCTCATCTTCTTTCGGAGGGGAAGTAAATCCGTCGATTTTGGCATATAAAGGAATGCTGGAAAATATGTTAAAATACCTTTTCCGGCAAAACTGTTTGATCTTTCACTCTCACTCAGAGAAATTCTCGTGTGCTGATGTAATCAGTCAGTTCCAAAACTGCACGTGAAATACCTTAAACGAATAAAATTAAAATTAAACATATTTGTATATTTGTGGCAAATCCATAAAACAATATTTACCCTCACATTCTCTCTCCATTAAAAATAACTGAATAGGAAAGAAAAAATTACGTACATTCTAAGAAAGCCAACCACTCAGCATTGTAGATTGTATTAGCATTTGATATTAAATATAAATAAATTAGGGCTCACCTGCCTGGCCTGTAGACAGCAGTGTAAAGCTTTGTAACGTATTTCAAATCAAGCTCTTAATGAATTTAAGGGTAGTATGGGCCCCTATTCTGAATTCAATATTAGTTATACGTTATGCATGAATATAAACTAAGCTTTATTTAACAATAAACATGTAAAAATTTGTTTATGAATCCAAAAATAGTACCTACTTAGTTTTGTTTGAATATATTTGATTATAATATGGTTTGTAATTGATAATTTAGATGATAGTTATTTTTAAATTTTAATTCGCACATACAATCTAAGATTTAAAAACCACTCTCATAAACTGGTAACAAATAATTGACTTTTAATTTGTTTATAATTTATTTTTTCAAACTTAACAAATAATTTTAAATATCTATCTGTGCTATCCATTTTTAGATTATATATTTGTTTTTGTGAATCATTTAATGAATATTTAGAAATTAATTTACTTCAGCTAAATACAATAATTATTAAATAATATTATAAATTATCAAATATTAACAATATATATTAATATTATCACATTATGTCGATTGTTTTTTCTACGTGTGATATTCCGGGCTGGGGGTATCATTGGTTTCATTGCTGGGACCCCTCTACAACCCAATTGAAACAGAAACGTGGTGCGCATGCGCCGAAAATCTTCTGGTCAGAATACCCATTTTGATCACATGTGAGTATTACTGTGAAATTTATCATTTTAATTATTTGTATAACTTTTGTGATTTAAGGACTCATCAATAGTTTCTACGTGCATATTACTTCCATCAATCTCTCTATTTGACAGGTACACTTTATGGGCTTGTAGAACTCTTTGTTATTTTGTATGGCCACCGGCTGGTCTTGACATTGCACGTTAAAGGTGTAAACGTTTCCCGCCATGTTGTTTCTATTCTTTATCTAAAATTAATTTGAATAATGATATACGTACTGCTAAGAATACTCTTTCAGCTATGGGATTGTCTTTTTATATCCCTCAAACAATATTGTTTAGGTTTTAAGCTATTGTATCCTTAACTTTTGATGTTATTTGTACCCAAACCCTTCCCTGCATGCAGACCAATTTGTTTGTCTCATGAAATTTATTTTGTTGTTTATTAAACTATTTATTGAATGAATTTATAAATAATGTTATGGCTAGTTAGTTTCTTAAAGTTTCTTAGATATAACATAAAAACTCTACTTGGTTTATTCTTCATGATAAATTCTAGGTATGTTTGTAGGAACAGTTTTTGACCACATGGTCAGTTGTGCAAACTTTTGGCTGTATATATTATATTCTAGCCCATTGTTATTCTTCGTGGTTGATTTTAATTTCGTTAGGATTTTTTTTAAGTTGTTAGTTATTTTCAAAATAGGCCTTTTTGAAAAGTTCTCAAGGCTATATGCAAAACTTCTCAAGGCTAAATCAGGTCAAAGAACTATATTGCCATATGGGATAGTCATTTTATACTTTTACAAATCATGTTATTTATAATCAATAGTTTTGACTTGAGTATTTCAAGCGTTGTAGAAACAACATATTAATGGTAATTATTTTTTAATTGGATCACATTTTTTATCAATTTTTTGTAGTCTGACATTCAATAAATAGGAACAAATTTGAAAAGTAATCTCTGGGCAATATATTTTTGTTGGTTTCACAACTTTTATTGAGTTCTAGCTTGATTATTAATTTAGTCTACGCTACATTATTATAAATATGTTTAAATATAAATGACATATCTTATTCAAGTAATTGGCATGGTTTTCTCTGCTAGTGGCGGCGAAACTTATTTGTAAACCCTTTTTCTGATTGATTTAGTAAACTGTAAAATACAGGTGGTTTAAGTGTAGACTTAACAGCATACGTACGAAGATAAGTTATCTTTTTACTTAAATCCATATAAAGTTTGATACATCAATGCTACATGATAAAATCCTTTCTAGAGAAATCCAAGCACACCAAAACATTAGGTTTTTTTGTACCAATGATAAGGCCTAGGTATTTCAATTTTCCTAGAATAGCCTTTTAGAGCACTTAAAAATAATTTTCATTGCAAACATTGTTGAAATATTATTTATTTGCTATGTACAGGGTGTCTACCATCTGGGAATAAGCCAGGAATTTGGTAAATTGCAATAAAAATCTGGGAAAATGTTGTTTTACTCAAAATATGAAATATAATAATCATTAAAACAGTAAATAATAATGTTATTCAAACTGTAGGTTTTTTTTTTGTAGCCGTGTAATAAATGTTATAAGTCTTAATAAACAATGTTACGTAACACAAATTTAAAAAATATGTTTATTTAAATTTTAAAACTTATTATTATTCATAAAAAAAGATTAACAGAAAAATTAGGGGTGGGGGGAATTAGAAGGATGTGACATACTTTTTAGTCAGGAATTTTAGAAAAATGATCAGGAAAAAAGTCCTGAATTTAATTGGTCAAGTTGAGTAGACACCATGTATGTAAAACAAGGCTTATTATATATTTATCAAAAGCTTTTACTGCCCAATACTTAAGTATTAATTTTTTATGACAACCGTAATTGAAATATCAAAATAAAGTATGTGCCGCTTATTGTGATCACAGATAATGTTATTGGTCGATTATTGTTATCAGTTTCTTGTAGACCCGACCATTTGTATGCTTAAACATGTGAAATTCTTTGTATATTGTAATCAAAGCTTCAGTTATTGGTATCATTTTTTTGGTAATTTAGGGTCACCAACATAAACATTTATAAAAGTTTGACATTAGAAAAATTCCATAACCTCGCTGTTTTATCATGTCGACTGCGATACAAAAACACAGCCTTTAGAATGTACGTTAATAGGCTGTTACCATGCGAGGCAGATGGACAGAATTTGTCTTTTCGTTGTACTTATGCTGTCACAGATAGTGAATGTATGAGACATTGTCTATACAACTCCCCCTGCCTGCGGCGCGTTACGATATAACCTCAATTTATCAGCCCTTTTGTTATATTTAGTATTTTTTTAAACGAACAAATTTATGTAGGGTACTTTGATGTAAATAACTTACAGTAAAAGCTCATACAGTACCTAGGCCCTATTCATATGTAATTTGTCTTAACTTACACAAATTAAAGGAAAAAAGTTGTAGAATTAATACTGTAGTTTCTTGTTATCGCTTATAACAAAGCATCTCTATTTAATGTGGCATCATTTATTATTATCAATTGGCTGTTATCAATTCCTCTCGGTCCCAATGCATTCACATTAAGCGGCGCCCACTGTATTCCGGGAAGAGAACATTTACAGTCTCTTTTTGAGAGAGAGAAAAAAATATTATCTTACATTGTTGTTTATTCCATAAGACAAAAAGAAAAGTCTGATGGTAAATATTTTGATTGGTTAGCTAAATAATTAAAATGTCTCATCAGAATACAAACAACTTTCCATAGAAAAAAATGTATTAGGCCCTAAATCATCTAAAACTGGATTGTAATTTTTAATTTTCATGGATTTGAAAGGTTAGGTTAAACTTGGTTGATTAATTTATTTATTTGTTTTTACTGTAAAAAGATGATTATTTTTTATCAAACTATCAGATTCACAGCCTTCTGGTTACTATTTCTTGCCAAAAGACAAATACATTTGAGAGTAGTAAAAGTGAATTTAAACGTTCTTGGTCCTAAAAAGTTTTTATTTTGTAAACACAAGCACACAGACAGATAGACCTATTGACGTCGTCAACCGCTTTCATCCCGTCTGGTTCATCTTCTTTATTCATACAGTGAAGGCAACCATTTTGAAGCTCACATTTGCAAACATTTTTAAAAGTAAACTAAAGATGCCACCGCCACAAAAAAAAGGAAATAACCAAACAATATAATATTTCAATTATACAGGATGTTGGGAAACTCAACACCCAAACTGCACATACAGCTTGTTTTAACCAACGGTAATACAAAATTCCTCTACACTTGCATCCGGAAACTTATGCTAATAGGTAAAATTAAATTGTCTTAAAAGTTTTGGTGTACAGCGCTAGGAGAGCAAAGCTGTTCAAGCATGCGTGAACAACAGGTTGCTTAGGAGTTAGGTGCGCGGCACTGCACATGTAATAATGGCAAGCACTTTCTGTGATGTAGGACTGTTAATGATGACCCTCAGAATGTATTCCCATTTCTAGATGGACTGGTGTGTTGTTTACTATTAATTGCGGTATGTTCTGCTGCCGTGCTCCAAGATAGAGGTGTGCAGTGCCGCGCTCCTAACTCCTATGCAACCTGTTGTACACGCATGCTTGAACAGCTTTGCTCTCTCGGCAGTGTACGCCGAAACTTTGAACGCACAATTAAACGGTTTTAGCATAGCTTTCCGGTTGTAAGTGTTTAGGGATTGTGTATTACTTTTGGTTAAAACAAACTATGTGTGCAGTTTGGGCGCTTAGTTTCCTAGCTAGGAAAAGTTACCATGTATCCATCCGCCAAACCATATGATCATTAAGACCATAATATGTTGAGTTTTTACTGTTGGCAGTCAAAACTTTCACAACAAACTATTGTTTCATTTTCTTTTGGAAAGGTATATTTATGTCGTTGTTTAGGAATGCCTTCATAGGCTATAACATTTTAAAATAAATTAGAACTGTGTTCACTTTAGGCTTAAGACTAGACATTATTCTTTCTGCCATGTCGTCCAAATATATTGTGGTTTAAGGCATGCACTTAAATTTACATAAAGGCATATATGTGATAACTAGAAATGTATGAATTGTAACGAGCCTAGAGTCACAGCTTTGCCCCTTTACTAGCAGGCTCGTGCTATAGGTACTCGTAGATAAACAGTCTGCCTTATGCCCTGCCTTGTTCGCTTGTGACTTGAGCAGGTACCTCTGGTTAGAGACAAACTAGGTTATCAGACAATTTTTTTTGTGGTGTATAACATTTGTGTAGTTACAATATCAAATACAGTGGAACGTCGTTTATCCGGCCCTCATTGATGCAAATATCCGGTTTATCCAGACTGAAATTTCACATTAATAATTTATTTGTAACATGTTTTGAAGTATTTTATAATTTATTACTGTGAAAATAATTATTGAGTTGTAGTAATGTTTTAATGCATTTTTCCTATAATTTCTGAATTATTTGTTTTTTTGTTAATTCCGGATGACACCCAGTTCCATTTAGGCCAGATAAAAGAAGTTCCCACTGTAAGAGATTAAAGATTAAATTTTAAACCATCCCCAAATGTAATTGGTTCTCTATCATAGTCAAAAAAATAAGATAATCTGAAGTTACTAAGTAGATAATTATGATTAGTAGGTCTACATAGTTATATGGGAGGCTCCAATAAATGTATTTTAGCCTAATCTATTGGATTTTTATCTAAGCTGGGGCCCACCCACATGTATAAAACTAACAGTAGGGTGTTGCTCTTGGGCAGGTGTGTCAAAGTTGTTTTATCAAAAGGGCGGGCCATTGAAAATATGAAAATGCTAAGGAGGCTGCATTTCAAAAATGCAATAAGATCACCCATCCACCTTTCATCCTTAACAAAAAAAAACTGTTTCAGAAATTGATTTTGTTAGATATGCAGTAAATCTGACACAAAAAAGTGACTTATTCTATTTTTTCTCAAAAATGTGTATATATATATATATATATATAATATTTACACTCTGATGGTGAACTCATTTTCATAAGAGAAAAATGTGCATTACATAATTGGGTTTTCAAATTTGATTAGCAATTTTAACAATTTTTGGGGGGATCAATCTGTGGTGAGTAAAGGGTAATAATTGGATGTAGATTTCCCGAAATAATGCCCAGTTTCCAAATTCATCTAAAACTTTCCTAAAACATTTATAAAAAGAAGAATTGAGTCACATTGTATATTAGTTCATCGAGACATTTGTTTAACATGCCTGCTTAAGGGTATTTTTCTATAGACGTAGAGATTTTGAAATTAATATTAGGCCTATATGGAATTAAAACATTTTGTAGGCTATAGTTTTATTTTTATGTTATAGGGGCCTACATATAAACTATAATATACCCTCAATTTTCCTTTTCCTTCTTAATTTGCCGATTCAAGAGTGCCTTAGCTATCTCAAGATGAGAAATTTAAAAAATTGTATGTGAAAAAACTCGTATGGGCAGAGAAGTCGGTAATGAATGGGTGCTAAAGGAGTGCGGTTTGAAAGGAAATCCAATAGGTTAATGTGAAAGAAGCGTCTTAGGTTGGTTTGGACAAGTTGAGAGGATGAGTGTGGATCAAGTGACGAAGCAGATATATGAAGGTAGAGTGTGTGGATCAAAAGGAAGGGGTAGGCCATGTAAGACGTGGCTAAATGTGGTAGACAAATGTGTGAAATAGAGAAACGTTAAGAGTTTTGAGAATAGAATAGTGTGTATGACTCAGTGTATGGATGTTGTTGAAAAAAGTCAGGAAAGTCCCTGAAAAGTCACAAATTGTCAATATGTTGGCCATAAAGTCACAGAAATATATATGTTTGAATTTACCACGCATCCATCCTAGCAACGCGTCGAATGTCGAGCAATCTAAAGTCGAGCTTGCACTGCCACGGGCAGCCATCTAAAGTCTGGCTTTCACTGCCACAGGCAGCCATCTAAAGTCTGGCTTTCACTGCCACAGGCAGCCATCTAAAGTCTGGCTTTCACTGCCACAGGCAGCCATCTAAAGTCTGGCTTTCACTGCCACAGGCAGCCATCTAAAGTCTGGCTTTCACTGCCACAGGCAGCCATCTAAAGTCTGGCTTTCACTGCCACAGGCAGCCATCTAAAGTCTGGCTTTCACTGCCACAGGCAGCCATCTAAAGTCTGGCTTTCACTGCCACAGGCAGCCATCTAAAGTCTGGCTTTCACTGCCACAGGCAGCCATCTAAAGTCTGGCTTTCACTGCCACAGGCAGCCATCTAAAGTCTGGCTTTCACTGCCACAGGCAGCCATCTAAAGTCTGGCTTTCACTGCCACAGGCAGCCATCTAAAGTCTGGCTTTCACTGCCACAGGCAGCCATCTAAAGTCTGGCTTTCACTGCCACAGGCAGCCATCTAAAGTCTGGCTTTCACTGCCACAGGCAGCCATCTAAAGTCTGGCTTTCACTGCCACAGGCAGCCATCTAAAGTCTGGCTTTCACTGCCACAGGCAGCCATCTAAAGTCTGGCTTTCACTGCCACAGGCAGCCATCTAAAGTCTGGCTTTCACTGCCACAGGCAGCCATCTAAAGTCTGGCTTTCACTGCCACAGGCAGCCATCTAAAGTCTGGCTTTCACTGCCACAGGCAGCCATCTAAAGTCGAGCTTTCACTGCCACAGGCAGCCATCTAAAGTCGAGCTTTCACTGCCACAGGCAGCCATCTAAAGTCTGGCTTTCACTGCCACAGGCAGCTTCTTTGGGTTCGTAGAGTAGCTCAAACTGCAAGCTTGCAGTCTAACCAAACATCTCTTTACTCTCTGAACCTGAAGGAAATGACTCATCTTTAAATGTATGTTTTGGTGTTTTCTATAGAGAATTTTACTCCAGCATCACTCAGTTAACTACTAATTCAAACTATGATATTAGTCTGAGACTCTCTTACAAACAAAACTTTAAAAGTATCTCGATCCATTGCATTATATTTATTTAGATTTCATTGTCATTTATATTTTCAATGGGCATTTTATAAATAATATTAAATAAGAGTTGAAATGATTCCCATAAAACTGTTAGATTTCGATATCTGACGACTGTTAGGCTAACCTTGCTCATCTTTCTGTCTTGGCACTGGCTATAACTTGTAGAAATATTATGTTTAAGAATGTCTATAAATCATGTTGTTCTCCTAGCGGTTTAGGGGTAAGGTGTCAGACTTGTGCGCTGGGGGTCCAGGGCTCAATCCTCAGTCCCGGCACAGATTTATCTGATTGCCAAACCCTTCCTTCACCTCTGACAAGACGTGTATTAATCACAGCTTGTGAATGTGTGGAATGCCAGGCTTCCACCGTTGTTCGGATCCCACTTTAAACTGTAGGTCCTCCATTTTATCTCACAATCACCCTACCATTTCACATTAGTGTAAGTGCGTACAACCCGAACGGGTAGTAAGACGCGGTGCTGATAATATAAATCATGTTAATCTTAGATTCAGTCCATTATCATTTCTGGCTGCTCTCTCAAGTTCCCTATAAAATGTACAGAACTAATTTCATGACTAAATATATTCTTTTATTTTAAGGACTAGGCTTAAGTTGAATATAACATTTTGATAGTTTTGTTTGCTACTGTGAATCTCATGTGAGGTGAACAGTTTGAATTGTCAGCCATAAAACTTTTGTTCCGATTTGAATAGCCTACACGTGAGAAAAACAGGTCCATATCTACTTATACTGATATTAAATGATGTTTGTGCCATATAACATAAGTAAATGTAAACAAGTCAATATAATTGTATTATGTATTATTTATTTGTGTGTAATTTTAATATGTTCTTTTGTTTTTGATTCCCCGAAGAACCCTAAAACGTAATACTTCACCATGGCAGACATTGAGGACACCCATTTTGAGACTGGGGACTCTGGTGCCTCAGAGACATACCCCATGCAATGTTCTGCTCTCCGCAAGAACGGCTTTGTCATGCTGAAAGTACGTAATGTACCAGTTTTATTCTAATTCTGATAAAGAGGTATGCAAAGCTTTGAAATCTTTGGTCAAATTTCATGGTGGCTACAAGCACGCAGATGTCAGGGTATTGGATTAAAACACAGAGAAATTATGGAATGTAAATAACTTTTATAAAAAGTTATTAATTTTTCACCTAAATACTTAACTGTTTCCAAACTGTGTCTGGGTCAGTTTAGTAAAAGGCCTCCATCTTCCTTTATCATTCCACCATTCTTCCTCCTTTAATTCCGTCTGTTATTCTTCTCTCATTTGAACACTTTCTGTCATCTGCTCCTCCCATCTCTTTCTTGGCCTATCTTGTGGTCTTTTCCAACATTTTCTTCCCCATCATTTATTTTTCCATCCTCATTACATGACCATACCATCTCAGTCTTGCTTCCTCTACTATCTCATGTGCTCCAACGTCCTCATTACATGACCATACCATCTCAGTCTTGTTTCCTCTACTATCTCATGTGCTCCAACATCCTCATTACATGACCATACCATCTCAGTCTTGCTTCCTCTACTATCTCATGTACTCCAACATCCTCATTACATGACAATACCATCTCAGTCTTGCTTTCTCTACTATCTCATGTACTCCCTTTACTCCCTCTCTTTCCTGGATAACTTCATTCCTAATCCTGTTTCTCCTTGTAACAGCTAACACGCTCCTCACAAACTTCATTGCCATGTCCTCCACTTTCCAAGTCTCTTACATTCAATATCCATGTTTCTGTTACATATGTGACAATAGGTACAAAATACTCCCTATACAACACTTCAAGGGCACTTCTCTTCTCCATAGCTGGTCTCTTAACACACATAAATACTAAAACAAGTTAAAGATTTGGTTAATCGCAATTGGTGACCTGACTGTCTAGGGATAAGGTGTCAGACTTCTGTGCTGGAGGTCCAGGGTTCAATCCTCGGTCCCGGCACAGATTTATCTGATTGTGTAACCCTTCCTTCACCTCTGACAAGACGTGTATTAATCACAATTTGTGAATGTGAGGAATGCCAGACCTCCACCGTGTTAGGCTACTTACAAATAACTTATGTAAATGATGTTCAGTATCATAAAAATGCTGCTCGCATTTTTTTTAATACTGTATGTGATAAATGTAATAGATTTTAAAAAAAAATTGTCTCTTTGAGGAAAACCGCAAAGGTCCATGAATTTTATCAAAGAAGTTTTGTAATGTAACCACTCTGAGCCTCATTCACTTTGGCTTTAACCCCCGCAAAATCTCTCACATCTTCAAAATATTTTGAATAAAGAATAAAACTTCAATATTTAATGAACAGGATTGAAGTATCTCACTAAATGTGACATTGTATTCTTATAACAGCTACTAAACATTAGTGATTGAATGACATCCATAACATAATCACAGGTCTGATGCAATATATGATCTGCCCAATCTTCAGTGTTCTATCCAGGGACTTTAGACAGGGCTGGCCAACCTGCTGATTTTACTGACCGCTCAGCTGAAATCATTTGTTTCACTGATAATCAAAATATTGCAAAGTATTCCACGGCCCTTGACTGGGGCAACCGCTGAATCTGGATTTGATATCTCGCTCTGCCATGACCAACAACACACGATTGTCAGATTATGACGATGATGCTTATCATTTAGACATTCCATTATGAACCTTTACTGATAGTATTAAAATTAATATCAAAACATATTTTAAATTAATTGTATCATTTTTGATTTTATAATACTTGTGCAGAGTAAAACTAAATAAAATATTTCCGTGAAATCGACTAGTAGACCTTATAAATGTGAATAATTATGGCCAATTCTCTTGATTTAAAAACCAAAATAAAATAGTTCTCTCAATTTGGTAAACATATTATCCTCAATTAAAGAACGTTAGTACAAAACTTTTGAATAATTAATAATATATAGGCCTAGTGAAAAGTTGAAAGCAGAACGAGAATCAAAATAGTATAAAATATTGTTAATGTTTGTTGAATTTGATAAAATAAATTGATCAATATATACATTAACGTTATTAATTAATTAATATGTAGTGATAATTATTTAGTAACCATTTACTTTTAATATACATGAACATCATTAATTTATTAATATGTAGTGAATAGTTACTAAATAACTAATCACCAGGCATACATATTTATCTATTTCAATACAAAAATATATATTATTTTGACTGTCATTATCTTAACTTTTTATGTGTTCAAGATTAGCTTAGAATAATTTAACCAATACTATATAATTATTACTAGCTAGCTATATATTAAAACATTTATATTTATTTTCTCTACCAAGTTGCATGACAATAACAATCGTTTCAATTTTCAACCTCCCAACTTTAATTACATTTATTATTACTTTACTTATTTTCTGAAACTAGTACCAATTGTTTTAGTATTTTGTTATTAAATAATTAATTATATTTTGTTAGAATAACCACAGAATTTAAATCTGATTTTCTTGAATATATTAGATTGTTTTCTAAATTGCTGGTTTTAAGTTTAGGTGAAGACGCTTATCAAGGGCAGTCAACTTTTTTACTCTGCCTAATTCACAGTGTCTGCTTATTTCATTAATCTAGACCTAGATTTAGTAAACTTATCAGAACATTTTGGGATCTAAGTACAAAATTATTTTTAATTCATTACTGATTCTAATCAAATCTAGTAAATTCATAAGTGCTCGCCCAAACAACCACGTGTAACTAGGTCTTAATTTTTAGGATGGAGGAGACATGCATCTGGGATCTATTTTAGTGCATAAAAATGTGTCCTTTCTTTAAAAAAAATTACAGGTCAATGCCAGTTTATTTGTGATGTCCTAGACCTTGAAAATAAGTTGTCCTTGGATGGATGTACGACTCAGATAACCTCCTACATGAGTGAGCACATGGTCTAACGCATAAATCCTGTGTTGAGAAAGTTGCCTACCTGCAACATAGCATCAAGTAGTGATAGGATCGGCCAGATTGTACATTGGCAGGGAAAATTCGGGGAATTTTATTACATTTCTGGAATTTTAAATTTTATCTATGAAAAGCCTCCTATTTTGATTCACAACAGTCAAAATAACACTTTTCTTCCCGTTAATACCTACTTGGAATCACTTTCACACCGTTGTCCATCTTGAGCAGGCTCACATCACTTCTCAAGGTCAACAAGTGAGTTTCGTGTCTTTCCACCCTTCTGCCACGTTTCGTTAGCCAAAGTTGAGTCGTGGTTATTCACATGTGTGAAATTTGACTAGGCCTACATTTTAAGTAGAAGGAACTAAGTATAGCTCTGTCGCACAACTATTTAAATAGTTCTTGCTCGAGGCAATCTTTTAATGGCTCAATACGCTTTAACCAAAATCTATTTTTTTAACTTAAAATAGTCCATTTACCCAGAGTCACAAATCGCTTAGTCCCCTTGAGTGACACAAT
Organism: Timema bartmani; assembly: GCA_902151455.1. Lineage (NCBI taxonomy): Eukaryota > Metazoa > Arthropoda > Insecta > Phasmatodea > Timematidae > Timema > Timema bartmani. The sequence continues at coordinate 64,975 of CABFWB010003404.1, forward strand.
TTCAGATTGTGTATGTATCTAGAAAGAAAAAAAACACTATATTAATCTGTGATCTTAAAAAAATATTTTCTTAATATACTTAATACTGATGTATAATGGCCTGGAAAAAAGTAAATTGGATCTGGAAAACCTGGAAAAGTCAGGGAATTTAAAAATATAGTTTGGCTGGACACCCTGATTGAAACAAAAGTTGTTGTTTTTCTCCTACAAGTCAAGCTATGGTTTATTTACCAAAGTAACTAGTAGCAGCAATCTTAACCCTTTGAGTGCCAAGAGAAATGACAAAAAAATGTGCTAAAAGTGCCAAGCTATTTTCCTAAAAAATGCAGGAGTTTGTTTAAATTTTAATAACTCATTAGTTTTTGAACTTGTTGCACTCAAATTTTTACATAAACTAGCTAACATGCTTGCCAATCCGATGATATAATTATACATATGCTTTTTTAATTTTTAAATATAATAAAAAAATTACTAGCCAAGATATTAAAAAAAAATTTTTTTGCTGTTTTATTTAACATTAATTTTTAAGCATTGAAAATTTAAATAGCTTGAAATAGAATAAATCACTGAAAAGAACATAAAAAACTGAGTAAATAACAAAGTTTACAAAAAAAACTAACTTTAGATTTTACGCTAAAATTGAGTTAAGCATAGCAGCTGTTTCAGTGACCATCAACTTTAGCAGGGTTATAGTAAAATAAAGTCTAGAATAAATAATTGGGTTGGAATCAGAAGGGGATGGTGAGAGGACTTCAAACATTGTACTTTTGCATAAATATGAAGAGGTTGGGGTGGATTATCCTGATCTTCAAAATTTATTTCATCCCTTTAGGAATAACTAGTATTCACACTCGTGTCATCAATGTCAGCTGCCACTCCTACTAGATCCGATCTTTCAATTTCACTAGAATAAAATTCCTGTTCAGTTTCATTATTTACAAATTCAGAATCAGTGCTTTCAGAATGACAAACAAATTGATCACTCTGGGTTGAGCTGTCAATAAATATTGCAAGTATTTCTGTGTCTTGAATCACAGCTTTCCTCTTAGTAGCCATGTTTACAAACAAGGCCAAAGATAAAACTCATAAAGTAAAAAGTTATAAAATAATTTTCAGGTTCGATATATCGCAAAGACAAATAAAAGTAGCTTGAACATACGAGAATGCAGTGGAAATAAAATCTACTCTATCTGTTGACTTAATACTGAACTAAGAGCTCGAAAACAAGGGATCGCTGTGAGCGACGCTGGCAAGTTTAGCAGATATTTCGTGCATCGCTCTGAGCGACGTTGGCACTCAAAGGGTTAACTTCCAGGGTTTAGATTTAAAATATCCTTCCAAGCAAATGTGTATCTAGAATAGGAAACAGTAGAATGAGTGTTAATATTCGTCAGTGGAAGAGGGGAAGTATTATCAGCACACAAAGAAGAGACGACATGGGGTTGATAAATTTTTACCCTTACTTTCTATTTTGTACAGTGACTTACAAATGTGATAGTGCTAGAGTTATCAGGTACGTCCTGCTAAGCTGCAACCTGCTTTATAAAACATCGAAATCACCAAGTAGACAACGTCGCTAAACTGGATTGCCGGTGGCGGGCAGATTAGAGTTGGAATCCCGATCTGGTGTTTTTTCCTAAATAATTTCCCACCCTGCCAACACACAAATTTGAGTAGGGTCAATGTGGGTAATTGTGATCGTTATTTATATTAAAAAAAATTAATTTTCAATATTAGTGGAAAGAAAAATATATTTTCTGAAAATTTTGGGTATTTAACTATAGTATGATCTGGCTTTCATAAAGTGCTTTTATACCTTGTATTAGTCTCCTAATTTACGAGTTCACGACTACCCATCTCTTTTCAATTTAGTGGGTAATTGTGGACGCGGCCAAAGTTAAGCCTAGGCCTACCTATAAATTCACATGATTTGCTGTAAATCAACATAATTATTATGTAGCCTAAGATTTTGCTTTGTTTTTTGTTCCAGTCAACTTTTTTTTTTTTCCCCCATAACATAGAATAAGGGCAATTGTGAACACTTATTTTTGACCATAATATTTTGAAACTGGACAAAAGTGAACAGCATAACATGCTCTTCATTCACAAATGCCGACATCTTCCATACCTGTCTGTTTAGTATGTTTCCTAGTGGCATTCACAGTTACCTCCAATTCCAGGGTAATTGTGAACACGCTATTGCTCAGTTATTATTGCAAAATTATTTTAAAAAATATAAATTATATTTTGAGATATGTTGAACTTTATAACCATGGGCTCATTTCATGGTAAAACTAAAAGTGTTTCATAAAATTGAAAGCTTAGGTTGACTCGTCAAAAAGCGTTCACAATTACCCACATTTTCTCTAATTACCCCATTAGCATTATCAATGTGGATGCATTTAACCCAAAGGAGAACTAACACTTTTTTTTAGGGTCTACCATCTTATTTACATATTTGATCCCTCATTTCAAGGTTTGAAGTCACAAGTGTGTTTCTGTTTCTAGGCACGCCCTTGCAAAATTGTTGAAATGTCAACTTCAAAAACTGGCAAGCACGGCCACGCCAAAGTTCATCTTGTAGGTATAGACATTTTCTCCGCCAAGAAATATGAAGATATATGTCCCTCGACTCATAACATGGACGTGCCTTTTGTGAAACGAGAAGACTACCAGGTAAAACTAGAACTTCCGATTAATTTATATTATTATCCCAGTTTGTGGCCGGGTCCGTCTAGTGATAGTCCTCCATCCTTTCACAATTTTTCCTCCTATAATCTCTTCATTCTTCTCCTCTCACTTCTGTACTTGCTAGTATCTGCTTCTCCCATCTATTTCATGGTCTTCCTCAGCAGTCTTTTTCCTGCATACTTAATCTCCCAATTTTCTCTTTGGTATTTTCTCCCTTTTCATCTTATCATACCATCTTATTCTTGCTTCCTCTACTATCTTATGTACTCCCTGTAGCTACATTTAGTTGTTTGTTTGTTTTTTTTAGAAAGAACTGTACACTTTTAAAATTGGCAACCCTTGTGATGGTAGATCTGGTAACTTTTGCTAGTTTTAAATTGCGACCACTATGCTGGATGGACTACAAGTGTTGTTAGTGGGCTTAGACAGGCTCTTAAAGGGTGGCGGATGTAGGAAATGCAAGATAAGGCCACTGTTTTTGTAATTTTTATAGCAAAAGATTTTTGTGACTAAAAATAAATAAAATATTGCTCCATTACAAACATAAAGAGTTTAATTTTCCTCACACTGTGATATTGATAGTCATTGAATATCTGTCATGAGCATAGCAGCATTACATGTCAAACTTTTTAAATGAGGAGAAAAAGTTGTCATTAAACTCCAGGACGTCCTTGACAGATATTCAACAACTGTTGTTATCACCGTGTGGAGAAAATTAATTATTTCTATTAGCCTTAAAAACTTCTAAATCACTGACCATATCTTGTGTCGCCCACATCCTCACCTTACACTAACGCTGTTAGTCGTCTACTTAAACTATTGTTACCCATCTGTCGAGCCCAGAGTCACTGTTGAGTCTCTTAGATGGCTCATTGGTGCTAAGGGACCTCGTACACAAACCGTCCCAATTCCGATTGGCTGGATGCTTTCTACCCTGCCAAGAACCAGTTGGAACGACATTTAACTTAATGTACATCCAAAGACATGGGATGTGGATGTGTGACTATTTGCATAAAGATGAAGCTCTCGAGAGAGTCGAGATCAAATACATTTATGAAGGCCTTGAAGTCCCAATTTCAAGCCATTGGTAACAGTAATTACATAGACTTGTGTAGTTGGTAAAAGTAACAAAATCTCGATGAATGGACAAAATTATGCTAAAGTTAATTAACTAAAAAAAAAGCTATCTCGGTTTTTTATGGTGTGACAGATATGGCAAACAAAAGAGTATTTGTTACTGGTACCAACTAAGCCTTTTATACTATTTTGGTGGAATGTCAGGCCTCCACCGTGGTTCGGATCCCACGTTAAACTGTAGGTCCTCCATTTCATCTCACAATCACCCTACCAATTGCACATTAGCGTAAGTGCGTATAACCCGAACGGGTAGTAAGACGCGATCCTAATAATAATAATATACTCTTTTGCCTTTTATGTATAATAAGACAATGTAGAGACACTGTACAGTATTGTAAAGAAAGTGGTAATGAAGGCAGCCAACCTGAAAGGATAGTTAGGTTAGTTAGGATAGGCCTAGGTAGAAACAAACATTCTCTCTTCATTTCTTTGTAAACCTTTACACCACACTTCTACATTTACACATTGTTTTTAATTTTCAGAAATATTCCAGGTCTAAAACTCACAAAACGCAAAAGAAAGATATGTTATGGAACTAAATGCTTATAGAATAATTTGAAATATAATTTAAAACTTGCAGTGTTGCCAAATTGATGTAACATAATGGAGGCTTGAATAGATAAATAGCTTGCTGAAAAATTAATAATTAAAAAATAAAAATTTATTATTAATTTTTCAGCAAGCTATGTTACATGAATTTGGCAACACTGCATGTTTTCATATTATACTTCAAAGTATTCCAGAATCGTGTAGTTCCCTAACATATCTTTCTTTGTGTGTTTTATTAAATGGGTCTTAAATATGAAAAAGGAATAATTCCAAAAATTTAAAATGGTATGAAGAAGTGAGAATTGGGAAATGAAGATGGAAGAGAGAAATGTGTGTTTATATCTAGGCCTAACCCAAATTTTCCTCTTTTTTCTCCCCCCTCCTTGATTTGCAGGAGTTAAAACGGTGATATTATGTCCGTAGCTCACCGATATATCAGACGACGGTTACCTGTGCTTGATGGCGGACAATGGGGACCTGCGGGAAGACCTGAAGATTCCCGAGGGAGAACTGGGACAGCAGCTGCGTGCCGACTTTGAGGCCGGCAAAGAGCTGCTGGTGAGTTGGAATACCTCTTGTTGTAATTAAAACTGCACCGACCCTCTTTGGCGGTGATTGAATGGTCTCAGGCGTCGTTCTCACAATAGACTGGATTGCCGATGACGGGAAGATCGGGGTTTGAATCTCGCGGGTGATTGTCCCTGGATAAATTCCCACTCCTGCCTTTACACAAACTCTGGTACATTTCCTTTAAATGTTACCTTCCTAATCCCTATTACATGCTGAGGGTGTGTGACATCCGCTTTTTGCAAACTCAAATCCAATATATGAAATATCAAAGTTTTAATATTATTTGTTGGTTGATTTATGCTCAAAGAATATATTTTGTTTATTTATTTAACTTTATGCACTAAAAACAGTTGAAAATGTTTTATTGCACAATTGTTTCTAGTATTTAGTTTTATTCTTATAAATCAATTTACTATCACAACATTCATTTCAATCACTTTGGATTTTTTCATGTTAATATTGATTTGTAGTGTATTAACATCTAAGAATAACAATTGACCATTATTGTCAAAGATTTGTAGTTATTGAAGCCAGAATTTTTTCAAAGCTAAGTCGAAGCTGATATTTGTTCCGAAGCAGAGTCGAGGCTTCGCACACCTCTAACTCGTTAACATAATTGATATATATGTAGATAATTTGAATTGTTAGTGAGACTAAGTGAAAAAAAAGAGAGAAACTTCTCACCCTTAATCTCCTCAAAACTATCGTCTAACTAATCACTAAAAGTTTATTAAAAAGCACTCTTTAAGGAATGGTTTTTTTCCTTGGCATAAATATATTTTGACTCTGTCTTGTGACTTTGATCTTCTTAGAATTTAGATAAACTATAGTTTAGATATGACCCGCCTCAGTGGCGTAGTTGGCTAACGCGCCTGTCGTGTTGAGTCAGACCACCGAGGACGGGGAGATCGAGGTTCGAATCTCGGTCGGGTGAACTGGGGGTTGTTTTTCCTAAATGGTTTTCTACTCTCCCTCCACGCAAATGCGGGTTCACTTCCTCTAAATTCAACCTTCCCATTTCCTAATCCATTAGTGTAATTAGTACTTAAGAGTATAACCCGAACGGGTAGTAAGACGCGGTGATAAATTTAATTAAATTAAATTATAGTTTAGATATGTTGCCACTCTTGTTTTTTAATTTAACCTTGGTTTTCCCACTCTTGATTTACGCAACGTTTACATTGTAAATTACGCTATAGGCTATTTATGGCTTCTTTAGTGCCGCCTGACAGCTATCCAAAGCTATCAGTAATGCCAATGTTTGAAAGTCCCTCATATCATATTCGAGGATAATTATTATATGCCAAGTATTAATATTATTATTCCTAAAAATATTATCGAATCATTTTTAACAATACTTCCCTAAGAATTACATTAGAATTGTATTTTCCTAAATCAAATTAAAGAAAAAATAGTCTAATAAATTCATTCTATTATTTTCTTTTAAATTTTATGGAAACTACAGGATAAATATTGCGGGAAATTATACATTTAATATAATTTTATTCAGTTATTTATATTTATATAACTGGCATCTCATATCTTTGACATAAATAAATGGTTTGTGATGATAAAGAGAAAAAGACATACAAAATGTTTGGGAAATAATATAAAGTTTCAATTTTGTAAACACTAGTATTATTAATACCAGTCACCATTCACTCGCCAACAAAGTCACCCACGTCATAAACTGTCAGTATCATTTAATTTTAGGACGCCAGATTTGTTTTTGAAAGTATGGCCACTTTTAATTAGCTCTTGCTCTTGATAATTAATTTTTATTAAACAGTAAATTCTACTTTCAAAAGAAAAGAAACATGCAACAATTATTCTTATAACAAAAATCTGACAATTTTAAATTGATGTTATGACAGTTAATTATCATATAAAACACAATTAATAAAACCATGTGCATTTGTCCACAAGTTATAAAAAAAAATAAAGGCAACTATGCCGAAATATTATTCTATTTGTGTTAAATTGTGTGTGTGTGTGTGTGTGACTACTTCTACTATAGAAGAAAGGTAGAAGATGTCACCTTTGTGCATTGGATTCTTCCCACATTTTTCCTCTTTCCCCAGGTGGGCTTTCTTCATCAAATTTACTCTTAGCAGTTTATTTTTCCTTTTTATTTAGTTCTATCAATTTACTTTACTATAAAATTATTTAGCCATTGGGCCACCTCATTTTTAAACTAATTTACTGTTAGTAATTACTTTATTGTTTAAGTATATAAGCGTATCTAAGTTACTGTTAGTAATTTTATTACAAATTTTAATAATATAGTGTCTTTTTTTAATATTAGTTTTGGTGTGTGAGCGTGTTATCCTTGGAAAATATACAGTTTTTAGTGATCTTTAAATAATTATTTTCCAATATAATATTGAAGCGTGTGATAAAAAAAAATAGCGAGTGTTTCTCAGTGATCAATATACATGATTATAAAATTGAAGTCTTTGTATCAAGACTATAAAATATATCTTTTAACCCCAAGATTGTGTTGTGTTGACCACTATGCTAAACCTCGAGGATTTTTTATAGTATTTGAAAAAACTCTTGTGACGTGCAGTTAATATAACAATAAAATGGACAAGACGTGTACTAATCACAACTTGTGAATGTGAGGACTGCCAGGCCTCCACCGTGGTTCGGATCCCACGTTAAACTGTAGGTCCTCCATTTCATATCATAATCACCCTACCATTACACATTAGCGTAAGTGTGTATTACCCGAACGGGTAATAAGACGCGGTGATGATGATGATGATGATAATAATAATAATAATAAATAATAATAAAATGGATCAAGTTGAAACTCTTGGCAAGATCAGAAAGAAACAACTGACAGCTGGAGTATCTGTAGAAGCTCTTAATCTTAACTGCATGAACCACATTTAATTTATAAGATAACTTTTCGCAGATCGTGTCAAGTTACTCCAAATGTAATTTGCTTGGTGCGTCAACCTTTCTCTACCATTTACTCCTTTTATTATAAATAGTCAACAAACCTATTTTAATTAAGACCATGGCTTTGTAAATTTTTATAGGTGTGTTTTTCATCATGGCCTCTAACATTGGTGTTCCAAATAATAACAATCTCGTCGACCTCAATGGTCTAGAGGTAGAGGGGCAAATTTTATTACCTTTTAGTGTGAAAATTTTATTACTGGCATGCTATTTGATTTAATAAAATTTTTAAAAAAATTGCATGTGGTAGTCCTTTTAAAAGAACTTTAGTTTCTGCATTTGTGTTGATTGCGAGCCTAGAGTCACAGCTTTGCCCCTTTACTAGCAGGCTCGTGCTATAGGTACTCGTAGATAAATAGTCTGCCTTATGCCCTGCCTTGTTCGCTTGTGACATGAGCAGGTACCTCTGGTTAGAGACAAACTAGGTTATTAAACAGTTTTCTTACTACCAATAATTTTTTTATATTAAGTTAAAATAAGTAAATAAAGGATTGAAAAGCAAATGAAATTGGTTTTCGACCGTAGTCAAAAATGTATATAGTGAAAGTTGCGAGCCTAGAGTCACAGCCTTGCCCCTATATTAGCAGGCTCGTGCTATAGGTACTCGTAGATAAACAGTCTGCCTTATGCCCTGCCTTGTTCGCTTGTGACATGAGCAGGTACCTCTGGTTAGAGACAAACTAGGTTATCAGACAAGACTTATAAACAGTTTTTTTAAGCGCCATGCCGCACCTTACTTCCCCCACTCGGGCTGTACACATATCTACTAATTACGTTAGTGTGTCAGGGAAGCCACTATGCCTGGTTACTTCTTACATTTTAGTTACTAAAACTCTCACATAAAGTGCTGTTGGACTATAAAAATATTTTTCCCCACTATTATTATCTATGAAACAAAAGCAAGCTATTCCAAATAACATTTATATATAGATGTGACTTTACGCAAATAAGTGTGGTGAAGGTATGTTTTGTGCATAGTTTTATATTTAAAATCCACTTCTATAATTGTTGTTTGCTAAACATATTTCCCTGCCTTTAAAATCTTCATATAAATGTCTCCAAAACTTAAGGTGATAAGTTTTGATAAGGATCTGTCAGGAAATGATTGTCAGCTTAGTATGTTCTGTAGAATGTTCTGTAAAAATAGAAGGATAGATGATGAAATTGAGACGGGTGAATTCATCTCGGAGAGTAGTTGGATGTATGTGGACTATTGCAAAAAATGAAGTTAGCATCCCAAAAAAAAAGGCAAAGATGGCAATATATAAAAATGTGTTGGCGCCAACATTGGTTTACGGCTGTGAAGCGTGGCTTTGTCAGGAGAAAAACAAAAGCAAGGTGAATGCGGTTGGAATGAAATATCGAAGAAATGTGTATGGACAGAGTCGGTAATGAATGTGTGCTGAAGCGCGGTTTGAAAGATGAATCAGATCTCAATGTGAAAGAAGTCGTACATTGGTTTGAGCATGTTGGGAGGATGAGTGTGGATAGTGAGACTAAACAAATATATGAAGGTAGAGTTTGTGCGTTAAGAGGATAGGGTAGGCCATGCAAAATGTGGCTAAAACGTTGTAGGCGAATGTGTGAAAAAGATCAACATTAAAGAGTTTTAAGAATAAGAGTATGTATGACTCTGTGTATGGATGTTGTTGAAGCGAAGGTAGTAGAGAAATTACTGATGAAGGGTTATGTACGGAGTGGTTTTTTGAGCTATAAGCACAGTTTCTGGCATGCTGGTTGCGTGTGTATTGTTTGTATTCTCATTGCTGGCCAAATGCGTGTCTTGCCATAAAGCTCTGTTAACTCTGTTGGCCGCTAGTGCTCGGGTACTTTAGGGGTGCTTCTCTTTTCCATAAGAGATATCTTATAGGGGTGTACTGATGCGAATACCGATGAATCGTTATCGAGCTATTATTAGTGCATCAGCAATTAATCCTAATCGGCGATTATTATGTCGATTAATCGTCTTTTTAAAGTAAAATTTAGATCAACATTTTCTAGCTGAGAGCTTAGTTATAAAAAAAATATCCGCGTGGTTTGTGGGCTATGCAAAGATTACATAACCAGATAAAGAAATATAAGTTCATACCGTTGACAAAATAAACAATCTAGTTCCAACTTTTGCCTTTATACATAAAATATCTTTTTGTATTAATTCCATGTCATTCTCTTAAGCATATTTGCCAATAGTTATTAATAAATAATCGTAGCATGAACAATTATTTTAAACAACCGTTAATCGGTTTTACTGAATCAGTACACCTTTAGTATCTTACTAACTTCTAAACAATTCCAATCACTCTGATGTATTGTTTTGTTCTCAGTGCACTGTTCTGAAGTCGTGCGGAGAAGAGTGTGTCATTGCCATCAAAACCAATACAGCTCTGGACAAATAAAGCGGGGGTGTGACGGCAATATTTTCTCAAGTCAACGTATGATTTCCCCCAAGAAAAGATGCAATGTGTACCACCATCAGGGCATAATGTACGGGAAAAGTGTTGTCTCTACGTTTCCACTTACTAAATTTACCAAATATTTCCTTCAAAATTTAAACTTTAAAAAAAAAAACTAACTGTACCATAGCTTATAAATATAAATCGTATTTTAAAAAAAATACTAATATTTAAAAACACTAGGCATAAAAAAAAAGGGTGTGTCCCAACTAAAAAGTATTGCTATGTTAATTTTTTTTGTTTAAAGTGACCCAGTTATGTAAGAATAAATATAATTGATGTTTTTTAACGACATTAATCCAAAGGCTTTTTTGGCTTTTCTCTTTATAAGATTTCTAAATGGGCTGATACTCATCAATTTAAAAAAAAAATTAAACAAACCTTTTTTGGCGAGGAAAACGTTTTGTTGTCTTGGACTAGATCTATTCGATTTTCTTTTAAAGCCAGCAATATATGTTAGACATGGCCGATTCTAGCATCTGCTCTGAATCCTTTGTCGGGTTACGTTCACTGCAGAGGGGAAAAAAAATTATGTGTGTTAACACAATATGGCCTCTTATGATTTATGACACTAAATGGGTATAAAGCTTTTCATGTGTATATCTCTGTTGATAATGCTGGCAAAATTATTGTGAGAAGAGATTTGTCGTGTGTGAATGAGAAAAATTTAGTCGGACAGTACAAATCATGTTGAGATTTATTTTTTTTTCCCTCCTATTTTGTTAATATCATGTCGTTTAAAAATATAGTATTTTTTAATTTGAGGGGCAAAGTTATCTGTTTTAAGCTCTTTTTTTTTATTTGAATGTGATATTACAATATTCATGTATTTTTTTTGTGGTGTGGCAATTTAAATTGTGTGGGGGGAAAAATTGCCCTGATGAGGGAAAAATAAACTGAATAATTGATATGTTAACTCGCTGTGAGTCACTTTATAGTTGCAGCTTTATTGGCTTTCCAAATCATATATATGGTATTTTCCAATATTATTTTCTCTTTGGGCGGCGTCTTTTATTGTCTTATGTTTTGTTTAACTGAAAATTGCTTTGTGGATGAAAATGTCATGGAAAATGTTTTTAAAGCTGTAATCTATGAATGCTGTAGCTGTTAACAATTTTTTATATATATATATATATAACACTATGCTTCAATTTGATTTTTCTTTCATGAAAGCTATACCATTGTATTATTCGTTGGTGAAATAAGTTTTTTTTAGGTAACAATAAATATGTACAAGAATATGGGACTGAGGGTATATATATTTTGTCTTTACTAAAAAAAAAAAATCTTATTTGATACCTCCGATGATTTTGAATTTTAGATTTCCGTATGTGGGAACAAACTATTGTTATGAGACAATTTACTATGCTCTTGGAGATTTGATTATATTTCTTCAGGCTCTGCAGAATATCATTTAATATAATAAAGATATTTCAAATTGGAGTTTGTGTTTTTTTATCTTGAAGGTTGTTAGGCGCAGTTGTGCCAGACGTTAACCAATAATCACAGGAGAGCTCTCATTAATCTGAGGTGATACAATAACATTCACACAATTGTATAACACCTTTCTTAAGTTAGAGCCGGCATGATTTTTTTTTTCTTCATGTTATTCCAATTCTTAAATTTTAACCCCAACCTCGCATGAAAAAAAGGTTAGTTATATGCCTACCATTTTCATTTGTAAATAAAAAATAAATAAATTGACCACTATAACACACAGAAGATTTGTTTACATTTAAAATGGAGGGAAATTAAAAAAGGAACTATTATTTGTAAAAATATAAGCTTACCAAATTCTGGATATTTCTGCGGTTCTTTCACTCTTGGGTTTGAAAGCTAAGAATTGAGTTTAGACATCTATACTTTTAAAAAAAACCTAGATATATTTTAATGGAACAAAAGTTTTAAAATGAAAAATAATTTAGTCTTTTGCCATTTTAAAACTCTGTTGTTGGTTGTGTTGTTTTTTTGTTTTGTTTTTTTGGTAGATCTGCTACATGAAAGGTCTTGGCATCTTTTCTTTTAAGATAATATTCAATATCGCTTGGATTAGGTCTTGGCCAAAGAAATAATACTTGTAACAAGACTGCTAAAATATTTTAAATCTTTTTGAGAATTTTTTTTTTTTTAAGATTAACAAAATATGTAATGTCTCCACGCTTAATAANTTAACAAAATATGTAATGTCTCCACGCTTAATAACATAACCTCAAGTTGAAATAATTTCATTCTTGGGGAAACCTAGATGGTTGTGTTTGTGTAGTGTTTTTTTTTTGTAGGTTTTTATTTGGTTCTTTAAGAGTTATGCTTTGAACGACGATTTCTCTCTTGAATTGCATCACAATTGAGAAGGCAGTGAAGCCTTAAAAAAAATGTCTTAATGTAATTCCGAAGAGAGATATATTTATAAAGAACGGGTAAATACTAAATGACTGATGTGAAACAAACTGAATGTACTCAAAACATTTGGTTGAAAATGTTTTTAATTTATCATGGAATAGCATTAAAAGTCAAACAAACTTTAACTGTCTACTTTTTTTTATTTGTTTCAAAGTGAAAATTACAGAGTAAAGTTGAGTGGAATCCACTATTTTACTAATCAGAATCTCCAATTTACCCTCAAATCCGAATCTTGGAAATAATTACGAACCTAAGAGGAAATATAAACATAATATAAAATACAAATAGTAACTAAATGTCAACATAGTTTCTTATAATCCATTCATTATAACATTCATTCAGTTAAGTGATAAATTACTGGTCTGGAGCCTGGTTGTTAAGTTAATCCTATAATTTTGATTGGTTCTGGACCACCAATAAGCAGTATTGGAGATATTGAAAATGTATACATTTATTTAGGATTTGAGTTTCAAATCTGAAATTTTCAATATATTTAAGGAGTTTAGTGCACCACACAGACATTCTCTTTAATCTCGAAATGGAGACATTTACTCATAATTTGTAGGATTTGTATTTGATAGAACTAAAACTTGCCAATGATAAGCTATTTTGTATCCGAAATAGTTGTGGAAATGTCAAATTTTGAAATTTCCACTAATGTAAAGTACGCTCAAAGTTAATTTCAAGTCGTCACAGTGATACATTAACGGCCGGTACATTAGTACCGGCTGATCTTTCCTCAAACTGAGCTATAGATTGATATAACCTAGACATGCTATTTCTATTATTTTAGTCAGCAGCTCAAATTTGAATCAACAACCTTTAAAACTGAAGTTTAACTCCTTCAGGTTTCTGCTACATGGGAGAGAACTGAGAGGCTCTGCAGACGTTTAGAAATCCCGGATTATGTATGAAGTGGTTTGAGATTCTTAACATTGTTATCAGCTAAATGTAGGTAGTTGTTACCATTTAAAAAATATGTGATAACTTGCATTAAACCCTATAAAATAATCTTAGATTATCCTAAAATTTTTGGTTCTGACTATCAGGTTTCTAACCTTTTCCTTTAATCTTAGAAGTACAAATTTTTTTATAAAGCTTCAATTTATTATTATTTTAACTTTAAACTAATAATCTTAACTTTTTAACTGGTCAAAAATCTGCTGATAATGTTCGTCCACATTTTGGTTGAAAACAATATTAAAAAATACTAAACAACTTCTTAAATAAGCGAGATTTCTAAACATCTGTAGCGCATCTCAATCTGCTATCCCATATAGCACCCCTAAGGTGGGAATGTAGCGGTGGAGGAGAGAAAAGACCGGCTTTGGCTAAAATAAATAAAATATCTTAGTAGAACAAATATGAGTTTAATTTTCTTCACACAGTGATATCTACTGTTCCTGAATATTTTTCAAGGGTATCCTGGAATTTAATGACAACCTTTTCTCTTCATTTAAAAGTTTCTCATCTAATGCTGCTATGCTCATAACAGATATTCAACAACTGTTGATATCAACGTGGGAAGAATATTAAACTCTTTATGTTTCTACTGGAGAAATACAAAAAAGTTTTACTACAATAACACTTGAAATCTTTTATCATCCTTTTCCATCCCACCTTAAAGTCGCTTGTTTTCTCTCTCGTTACATTCCCGGGCTATACACGTATAGTCATATTAATTCTCCTAGTGGTTTAAAGATGAGAAAAGTAGAATTTAAAGTGAATGTTTGAATGGAGGGAGCGGGAACCATTTGGGGAAAATCTGAGAGATGGGTCGAATCTTGAATCCAAACTTGAATCTTTACTAAAAATTACTAAATTACTAATTACTAAAAAAAAATTTTTTAATTGAATTTGAAAGAAAAAGTTCTTCAAGGCTTGGTACTACTAACAGCAAGACTTTATCAAGTAAATTAATTATACTCGATGGCGTAGTTGGTTAACACACTAGTTTCGTGTTGGAGCCAGACATCCGAGAACGGGGAGATCGAGTTTCAAATCTGTTGGGTAAACTGGGGAAGGCTTCCTAAATGGTTTTCCACTCTCTCTCCACGCAAATACGGGTTCACTTCCTCTAAATTAAACCTTCCCAATTCCTAATCCATTAGAGTAATTAGTACTTAACCGTACAACCCAAATGGTCAGTAAGACGCATTGATTTTTTTAATTTTGTCCGGTTTTGTGATTTTGTTACTCTTACATACACACGTGTGCCGAGTTTCTTGGTGGGATTTTTTTTTTATGCTGAGAGTTGATGCCCACGCCCAAACCCCAAGCTGGAGGACCATCCCTATCGGCTGTCGGCGACTGCTTATTCAACATATTAGCAGCTACCCTTTTGATCTGAAGCCCGTATCCTGTATCCTGATGACGAAAACAAATTTAAGGTGTTCAAAAAAGGTGCTTGGTCCAAACAAAGATAAGACTGCTG
>CABFWB010003405.1:0-21152 GCA_902151455.1 Timema bartmani
TCACCGCGGAAAATGTCGAGTAATCATTCAAATACGAATGTACTGCACACATTTCTGTCATATCGTAGATGTTTTCTTTTACCTTTTTACTCCCATACCTCGCACGAGTCGGGAGATGAGTTGGCCCCTGATATGATGGACGCTTTAAAATATCTCTAATAAAATAATCTTAAGACGAAAAAAATGTTGTTTTATTGTTCCCTACCAGGTCACGATAAAATGTAAACAAACCGAGCCTAGCAACAGGTCTTACTGTCAACCCTGACCTACGCTACGCGCGCTGGCTCTCCCTTGTTTTATCTGTTTTTGTTTAACTGCCTCTCCATCCCCCCACCCCTCTTTCACTCTCTCTCTCTTTCACTCACATTTCTCATGCTGTTTGTTCCGTTCCTTCCGCTCGGTAAAGTAAACAAGACATTCTCCCTTATATGAGAATATGTAAGAATAACAAAAAGTTGTGAAATAGAACAAAACCGCTTCGGTGGCCTCATGGTCTGACGCGCTAATCTCGCAGCAGACTGGACTGCCGAAGATGAGGAGATCGGGGTTCAATCCCAGTCGGGTGTACTTAGGGTGGTTTTCCCTAAAGGATGTTTTCCACGCAAATGCGGGTGCACTTACTTTAAATTACACCTTCCTAATTCCTAGCAGGTTAGTGTAATTTAGTACATAGGGTAATAAGACGCGGTGCTACAAAAAATGGAACAATTCCGTTAATCGCCCACATCCGGGCTGTACGCGTTCAAATTATGTTAACGCGGTTATGGATGAACAAAGTGAGAACCTAGCGGAAATGCCCCGGCATTTGCGTAGACATGAAGTGTTAAACTAGTACACCCAGCCGGGATTCGAAACTTCCAAGCTCCCCGTCATCGGCAGTCTAATCTACTGCGAGAGTAGCGCCTTAGACCATGCGGTCACCACAGCGGGTTGAGACGCTATTCGATAGGTTGAGTTTGTAAGTTTTGTCCTGAAAAACCTTCTTGTTCCAAAATGACGTATCATGTGGCGCGACTAGAGATGTGAGACGGAAAATTTTCTGTTTTGGAAAAAATTTCCCTATATTTTTCCTGAAAATTTTTCAAAACGGAAATTTTCAATTATTATTTCCTGTTGATTAATTTCAACTGATTAAATGGATAATAATAACAACAGTAATAATAATTAGTGGTAGTGATAACAGTAGTAGTAGTAGTAGTAGTAGTAGTAGTAAGAAATACCTGCTTCGGTTGCCGAAAGGTTCAACGCGCTACTATCGCAATAGACTAGACTGCCGATGAAAGGGAGATCGGGGTTCGATTCGGGTGCACTGAGGGAATTTTTTTCCTAAATGGTTTTCCACTCACTCACTCACTCTCCATACAAATGCGGATGCAATTCCTGCAAATTCAACTTTCCTTATCCCTAACACATTAGCGTAATTAGTACATAGGCGTGTAACCCGAACAGGTAGTAAGACGCGGTGCTAAAAAAAGTAGTAAAGAAACAAATGAATGCGAGCCTTTATAGACCCGTTATGTTCATAAATCATACCTCAATTTCTTATCATCAATAAGTTAACAAAAATAATTTTAAGCTTGGCCCTATATTTGTCCCTACCCCAATCCTCCGTGCTTCCTAACTACCCCTTCCCATTCTATAACCCTCTCGTCTCTTAACACACTATAGTTTGAAGTACAATAGACTCTAGGTGTCACCTCCAAATTTAAACCCTCCACCGCGGAAAATCTTCCGATTGAAAATTTCCTGGAAAATTTTCATCTCTAGGCGCGACAAGTGTTATCTATTTAACTGCATTAAGACAAATATTGTTCCAATAAATGCGTGTCTAAACACTACGAGTGAGGTTTGAATGAGATGGAATGCAATGCCAAATATCTAAACAAATTCTCATTTTTTCCCCTCGGTTTTCATATATTATAGTTAGTTATTCCTGATCCAAGTCTGAACCGAGTGATTTAAATGTATTGTGGTACATGATCCGCATCAGTTCTGAAGACATTAGAGCCCTCCATGGGGAGGTTCTTTTCAAAGTAAGGGGGTGGCGTAGGATGAACGGAAATGTGGAAACCGACCAATCTGCAGATGCTATCTCAGCCCTTTCTCCCCCAAAAATAATTCTTTGTGTTCGCGTAGTAGTCCTTTTTTTAACCTCACCCTCAAAAACCTTTAACATTGCCTGCTACTTAATGCTCTTTGCCTCTTGCATTTCCTTATCAAAAGAATCTGCCATGCTTTTTTTTTTCCACCTATTTCTTTTCGATGTAAAGTCTGTTTTTCAAACGAAGAGCTACCTCTTTTATTCCCAAATATCCATTGGGTACAGTATGTTCAAATAATAATGGTCCGTTATAAAGAAGTTTAAAAGATGAGTCTCTGATTATCGTTTTGTAATAGAAGTAAAGCAATAAATCCAGTCAGCTGAATAGTTTGGATCATTTCCGTGCCAGAAATTGGTCCGACACATACCCATAAGTAAAATTTTCTCGTATCAACTGTTTGTGCTAATAAAGTATCTGCCTCAAAATTAGTATATGTGCTATAAAATGACAACTGCTATAAAGATATCACTGTGTCGGAACATAGAGCCTCAGGCCTTAAGGTGCGGCAGAAGGGAGAGCGTATAATTTAACAGATTTTATAACATTACTTTTTTTGGCCAAAATAAATAAAATATTTCTTCAGTAGCAACATAGAGTTTAGTTTTCTACACATGTTAATATCAACAGATCTTGAATATTTGTCAAGGGTGTCCTGAAATTTTGTCAAAACTTTTTAAATAAAGAGAAAAGGTTTCGACAAAATTCCAGGACACCCTTGACAGATATTCAAGATCTGTTGATACTAGCAAGTGCAGAAAACTAAGCTCAATGTTGCTACTGGAGAAATATTTGATTTATTTGTCCAAAAAATTTCAATTATATAAATAACTGTAAAAATACTTTCGCTCCTTTCGACCGCACCTTCAACCCTTTGGCGACCAGGTCTTCGGCAACCGCTACGCTCAAAGGGAATATAATATGTACGCTTTAGCACGTGGTCGCCGCGACCGCAGAAACATGAGCGACGCACGGTGGACCAGCTGGTCTCGGCGGTGGACCAGCGGGTCTCGACGTCCATCGTGCTTGACGGGTCCTGCGATCCTGGTGAGTCACCCAGTTTGGTCTCCCACTTCTTAGTCTCTTAGCGACTGTGCGAATAGGACCTTACTGCAGGCGTAATTTATTTTACAGCCAAAACTCTGAATCCCAAATACATGCTGGCAACAAACGAATTACAGAGATTAATTTTAATTTTGCAATTGTTGTGGACCAACAGGTGTCCTGGTATAGTAGAATTCTTATTAGTAACTTAGTTTTACAGCAAAATAGCTAGGTGCAAGTGCTTGCCAGCAACAAAAATCTATCTAGTCTACGTTGAACAGCACGACGAGATCTTTAGTAACGCCATCAATAGACATCTGAAAAAAATGGGAAAATCGTCAAGTGGGGTCGGTCAGAATTTAACCCAAGATTTTCGAATCATGGCCCTGTGGCAAACTCTTATCGATGGAATCAACAATTATTTTAGGAATCAGACCATCCGTTTATAAAAAAATACCTCTTTTTTTTTAAGTAAAAGAGAGCTATTTTGAACGCCAAAGAAGATGAGTTGTAGCGATCACCAGTCAATACAACGCGAGTCATTCAAATGGGGTACAATGACGTTCGAAACTATTCACGACAGGTAAAAATATGTAACCATGACCACTATTAGAGGGTGACCACTATTTTCTGAATACAGCATGCCCTGTGTTTTCCAGGCACTTTAAAAAGTAGAAGAGTAAGTAAATATAATTTTTCATAAAATTGTGTATTAGAACAAGATGCCCCGAGCTCGATGGGGACATTTAGACATTTATGCAATTGTTAGGCAACATAATGTTTCAAAAAGAATAAATGTGGAGAAGGAAGATAAGATTTTATTCGAATCAGCGTGTTTGTTTACTCGATTTGCTTTTTCTTCTATGCAAAGTCCTACTATTTAAAGCTTGCAGTTTAGTGTTAAAAATTCACAAACATTCCAAACACAAAAAATGATCTGTGTATTTTTATCTGATACCAGTTTTCTAGGTGATTAACGCCCTATATTAACTATAAGAGGTTCTCGCTTTTAATTCTAATGGGGTCACATATCAATTAATGTGAATGAATGTGAATTGTTTCAGAGATCATTTATAAATTAAAAAATTGAGCTTAAGACTACTGCAAGTTTTTGAGTGTTTGTATATAGCTTAAATACTTGTAATTTTAAGTATATATATATAATAAACTGCGAAAGTATATGCAATGGCCTTATCAAAACCGTAGTTATTCACTAATATAAAATATATAGGCCAAAATATTTTCCAAATAAGTAAATATTTACAAAATCAGCAGTAAACTAGTTTGTGTAGATTTACGTCCAAAATTCGAGAGTTTATGCTGTTAAATAAACAGCAGTAGGGGCGGCTGCCCGGGATGCGAGTTTGAGGGAGGCGCCAAAAAAAACCAAACACCACCTAACCTAACGTAGCCTGAACAAAATAATGGCGTTGCTAGGCATAACAATCGTTGATTTTTTTTATATCAGAATGAAATTTGGCACATCAGTTTCTTTTTTTTTTTTTAGTGAATAAAATAGGATATAATGCCACGCTCAAAAAGTTATTTTATATCCACCATCATAAGAAAATGGTGCCCGAAAACGGGAATTTTGCCATTATCTAGTGAGCCGTTCCTTATATCAAAGTGTTTGTTATTATAAAAAATAAAGACAAAAACATTGTCTACAAAACATGTCCTCAGAGTTTTCTTGGTGATTCTAACATTGTCTACAAAACATGTCCTCAGAATTTTCTTGGTGATTCTAACAGTTTTCATATAATCTCGCAGTAAAAGGCTTAGAGTATGATTACTACTTTAAGGCGGGATGTAGGGGACGCGAGAAAAGGTCAGTGTTTATGCAGTTTTTATGGAAAAACATTTTTGTGGCCAAAATAAATCAAATATTGCTCCAGTACAAACATAGAAAATAATTTTCTTCACATGATGACCTCAAAATTTGTTGAATATCTGTCGAGGGTGTCCTGAAATTTAATGACAACTTTTATCTCTTCATTTAAAAAGTGTGTCATCTAATGCCGCTATGCTCGTGACAGATATTCAACAACTGTTGATATCACCGTGTGGAGAGAATTAAACTCTATATTTGTAATGAAGCATTATTTTAATTAGTTAGACCAACAAAATTTTGTTTTTTATTAAAAAAACTGCTAAAACACTGACCTTTTCTCGCGTCCCCTTCCACCCCTCATTAAGTTCGTGAAGTTTCCCTTCTGATTATTTTCCTATCACGCCCAGGCTACGTTAGGTTTGGAGTTGTTGGGTTTGGGGATTATTTTCATATTTCCCCGCTATCCCCAAGTTATTTAGGGGGGGCTCCAAAAGCAACCCAACTCGAATAAAAAATTCCCCTTGGGTCACCCCTGACCAGCAGAATGAGTTTGTATGTGGCTCAAGATTTATTTGCAATAAACTTACCAGAAGAGCAATGATTAAAATTTTAGTTATATTCATTTTAATTTGTAATAAAGAGAAATGTGAAATTAGTATTACAAGGAGCGTCCTCGGTAGAACGACAATTGATTGATTGTTACACTTCTTTAGTCAATTAAACAATATAAGTTATGAATATAAGGAATTAGTTTTTACATTTTTCTAGTTTCAGTAAATTCTCCATGATATTTTTATCGCTTGGTAGGATATTGCACAATTACAGTTTTACCTATTTATAAAATCAATTTGCTCTTTAACAATCTCTGAGGTGATTCTTAGGGAGAATTGATTTAATTCCTGACTTACCAATTTTCTCTTTTAATAATTAATTCCTTGTTATCTCCAACAATAATTCATATTAATTCTTGAATTATTGATTTAAATTATTTTTCTTGGTCTAACAATTTCTCTTTTAATAAACTAATTCCTTATATTCATAACTTATATTGTTTAATTGACTAAAGAAGTGTAACAATCAATCAATTGTCGCTCTACCAAGGATGTTCCTTGTAATACTAATGATTAAAATGATAACTACCAAAATTATTATCCCTTTAGCGTTGTCACTGTTTCTGTGATAAGGAGTCTGTATTTGCGTGTCATTGAGTTCAGGTACGACCAATAATGTTTGCACGCACCAGTGGGTCCACGTCTAGTCTGGATTCGAATAGCGGCCGGCAGGGTGTGCCGGAAGAGTTGTATTTTCCAAAATGTATTTCCACTGTTCAATTACACTGGATTTTATAATCATATTTTCTTGATTTTCATCATTTGAGTAATTTTTAGGTATTTTTTAAAATTATTTTAAGAAATTAATTTTGAATATGTATATTTTTTTAAATACTATCGATATTTTATAAATGAAAAAATGCTCAAACATATTAATTTTTTTCAACGCACAGTTTTGTCGTAATGAGAAGATAATGTAGATTACTAACTTTGTATCCTGTTTGCCTGTCTGGGTGTAAATAAACATATACCTGGTGAGACTGAAACTAAACTGTAGAGGGTGACCTGGTGGTCTAGGGGTAAGGTGTCAGATTTCTGTGCTGAGGGTCCGGGGTTCAATCCTCGGTCCAGGCACAGATTTATCTGATTACCAAACCCTTCCTTCACCTCTGACAAGATGTGTATTAATCACAACTTGTGAATGTGAGGAATGCCAGGCCTCTACCGTGGTTCGGATTCCACGTTAAACTGTAGGTCCTCCATTTCATCTCACAATCACCCTACCATTACACATTAGCGTAAGTGCGTATAACCCGAACGGGTAGTAAGACGCGGTGATAATAAACTGTAGAGAGGGTTGCGTTAGAAGGGGGTAGCTATTACTTCCGAAGCAGATATTAATAAATCAATATTATACAGTATTCAGCAGAATGCTAAAGTTTAGTTGATAAAGGTTTTTCATTTACATGAATATTTTTTGTTTCCATTTGTAAAACGCGTGTTTTATTTAGTCATGTGCATTCATTACAATTTTCTGTTAATATTGTTAGGGTTTTTTTTAAATATAATTTTTAGGTAATTTTATAGGACATGTTTTGATAGTCAAAAGCCTGGCCCTGCTCATTAGCGTAATTCAATGCGCATATTCCGAGGACGGGGGGTGGGGGGTTAATACCCTAGAACGTTGCGCAAAAAATAATCCAGGTTTTCCTTTCATCTACCCTTACACCCTTTACCCCACCCGATAGGTCGAGACCCTCGTAGATATCGGTCGAATTATGCGAGCTTGTGTTGTGCAAGTGGTGGTAACCAACCAACCCTTCCCAAGCGATGGGAGGAGGGTATTCATAGCCGTCGTAAAGGGTTGCTACCCTTGCCTTGAGCGCCCCTACTTGTTACGAGGAGGATTCACACAATTGTCACAGAATGTTCGGAATATTGTCGTCGTCCATCCACTCCCACGCACGAAGAGAGACGGCCCAAGGGGTGGGAAAAACGAGGGTTGAAGACGAGTGTGGCCAATACAATACTAACATGGGATAGCTATGAGAAGCTTTGAAGAAGTTTAAAAATAACATATTATTTAGTAAGTGTGTTGAGAGTTTTTAAATGTAGGCCAAAGTTCTTACCAGTTAAAAAGTTAAAATTTTAAGTTTAAAGTGTTTTTTAAAAAAATGGTGTAGTAACTTACATAAAATCCTTTAAAACAATCCCACATAATCTTAAAACTTTATGTTGTAACTCAATCAAAACATGACTTTATTTGATAGAGGAAGGATGGATCTAGGTTTATAACCTTTTGCTTTATTCTCAGGAATACAAATTTTCACGTAAACCATCGTTTAATTACTTTTTTTTTAAACTTTAAGCTCACAAAACTTAAACTTTTTTCACTTTGATATAAACCTACTGTTAATTTTTGCCTATATCAGTTGAAAACGATATTAAAAAATATTTAAACAGCATCGTAAATAATGCAAGATTTCTAAATGTCTGCAACGCATCTAAATTCTTTGCCAAGTAGCACCCTTAAGTAAGATAATGTTTACAATAATTAGACAACACCCTTGTTCACAACAGACTGTACCATCAAAGACTGAGAGATAGGGGTTCGAGCCCCAGTTGGATGTGCAGTTCCTATAAATTCTACCTTCATCGTCCCTAGCCGATAAGTGCAAATACGCGGATAGCCCCAACAGGTAATAAATAAGACGTGTCGCACAAAATACAAAATAAATGCGACCACATATTTAAAAGATATGGACACAAAATATTCCTCAAGATATATAAAAAAAAACGCAAAGCATAAAAACCTATTAGGGCAGGTTGGGTTTCAAACCACTTTAGTTTAAGTACAGTGACCCCATGGCTTCTTTGGTGCTGAGTGACAGCTGACGGCTTTGAAAAGTTACCAGACCAAATTATGTATCCCTACGCCGAACCATATGATCTGCAAAAAAAACATGTGTTTAGCAGCTGTCACTTCTGACAGTCAAAATTTAGGTATATACCTAAATGTTGACTGTCAGAAGTCAGCTTTTAACTGTCAGTCAGCACCAAAGAAGCCACGGGGATACTGTAGAAACTCCCTAAGTGTTAACATATAATGTGATCAACCGTATTTAAAAAGAGGAAGGAAAAATTAATCTCTTGGTTTTTGCGATAAAATTCGGAAAAATATTGGACACTGACTTGACATGTCTTATTAATCAGGGGGACTATTTTTTGTGCCAGTGTTTTGGCAACTTACGAGACTTAAAATAAGCTACTTAGGCTAATCGGGGGAAACGTGACAGGAACAGGATGAGGATGATTTTAGGAAATTTAAGCATCAACCGCTCAAAGGAAAATTACGCTCCCAAACGGGATCAAACCTAGGACTCTTATGATTCTAACACAGGATAGAGTTCACTCTCAAATATGCAACTCTCGTGTGGGAATATAAACTTCTAATCCTTTAGAATTTAGATGAAACTTCCTAATATATTATAAGATGAAAAATAGTGTTCATTTATGATATTTCTCCGGAGTCAACGCAGTAAAGTTTTATTTTTTCTTCAATATCACCGATTGTATATTATCTTTGAGAGCAACATAAATGGAAGTACAATAAAGTTGTCAACATATTTCAATCAGCTTTATGTTGCTACACGACATAATTATAATAATATACTGGTATTTTGCTTGTATACATTTTAAGGTGCGGATGTAGGGAACGATACAAAAGAGCAGTTATTTTTGCAGTTTTATATCGAAACAAAATTTTTGGTCAAAATAAATCGACAACATGTCAAAATTTCTTGAATATCTGTCGAGGGTGTCATGGAATTTAAGGACAAATTTTTATCTTCATTTAAAAAGTTCGTCATCTGATCTCTGCTAGTGACAGATTCATCAAATGTTGATATCACCGTGTGAAAAAAACTAAACTCTTTTTATGTTTCTACTAAAGAAATATTTTATTTATTTTTGACAAAACAAAATGTGTTGGTATAAGACCTGCAAAAAACACTTCCTTTAACTTGCGTTCCTTAAACTCTCGCGTCAACCGTTCTACCGACTCGGTTATCCGGATTATATAATTAATTTTGTATATTTCCTGCTGGTGTAGTTCATAGAAGATGTAATTTGTCCTGGCACGTCAAGCGTGAGTTTTTAGTGTATCCATAATACATCTCTTAAAACCGCCTAGATCATTTTCTAAGTAATCGTGTGTAATAACTACGAGAGGTATGAATAAAATTAATAACATCGCAAAGCTTTGAAAAAATATACATTCTTTGTGACTCGCCGAACTAAAAAGAAATTTTTTACCTGAAAACTCATTCTAGTGAGAGAAGTTTTTGGACATCATTGAAAGGTTTGGAAGTTCCCCGGGTTGAAGGACAATGAGGAATGGAAGGGATTGGGGGAGGGAGTAGGGGCAAAAATAGGGCCAACTGCTGACAGAAGCTGAGCGGTCACTGTTGACTGGTAAAGCGGCGTAGAAGGAAAGAATATGTCCAAAAAGGGTTTCCACCTTTTTTTTTAAGGGGGTGAGCAGACCTTTGTCGAGTGAAAGTAAAATGAGAAGAAAAAAAAGGGGGAGAGGTGACCCAGGAAGACAAGGGTCAATATAACAGCGGTTAAGAACAATTTCAGAAAAGGAACTACCCATGGTCCAGTTGGTAGCGAGCTCTTCTACGATTCAATGCACGGTAATTCACAGACAATTGTAACTTTAGAACTTAAACAGCTGCAACACAGGGTTACGTCATTTGACGTTTACTCTTACTACACGTCCTGATACAGACTCCGTATCCGTAAGGTGCGTAGTACTCCGTAAGAGATAGACTCCTCACTAACAGATTGCACTGTCTACAGAGTCCTGATCCTTAATTCCTTGATCCTTATCACTCCGTATAAGTTGACTCAACTTTTAACTTCATAAGGACTAGTCGATACGGACTGCTAAGGACTACCAATCACAGCAAAGTAAGAGTGTGCACGCATCGAAATGAAACCACCAATAGCATTATCATAGCAATTATACTAACTAGCTCATGTTTTAAATATATTATTTGTGACTGCACTTAACCTACCTTTCAAATGTAGCCTATCTTAAGACGTTTTATCGAAATATGTTGTGTAGCTACTTTTGTTAATCATTGTTCAGCTGCTTGTGCCCAGTTAATAGAACCTTTCCTATTAAAGAGTTTAATTGGAAGTGTTGTTTCCAACTTTCTCATTGGTTGGCACAGTCACGTGATTACGGATACTGACTGTATATGAGGATTTATTACCAGTCGGAACTAAACATTTTGATTACATTCATGTGATAGATTTGAGAAAGGCAGAATTTAAAAGAAACGTTCCCCACATTTGAATGAAGGAAGATTGGGAGAACATATAAGAAGAGCCAAGCTTAATAGGCTACACCCGGCCGAGATTCGAATCCCAACCTTCCCATCATCAACAAACCAGACTAGATGAGCTTGGCATTCAGCCCACATGACCAGCAACTAGTATGATTTTTTTTAAAGTACATTTTGATAGGTTTGGATACAATAAGATGTTTTAACAAGTTACGCTACACAGTTCTTGAGAAACCTTTTCATCACAAATTGTAGGAGTGGAAGGGGGAGGAGTAAAACTAGGGCTGGATACCTTGAATCCATGAGGATAGTTGAGATTCAAGGATTAGTGAAAAATTTTGAGAAAGGATTAAAAAAAAATTTTTTGAGTTAGAATTTTGTTTTAGGGCTCTATTACTGCTTATTGGTTGTTCATACTCAGGGTTCAATCTTCGGTCCCGGCACAGATTTATCTTATTACCAAACCCTTCCTTCACCTCTGACAAGACGTGTATTAATCACAACTTGTGAATGTGAGGAATGCCAGGCCTACCACCGTGGTTCGGATCCCACGTTAAACTGTAGCTCCTCAATTTCATCTCACAATCACCCTAACATTACACATTAGCGTAAGTGCGTACAACTCGAACGGGTAGTAAGAAGCGCTGCTAATAATAATAATTTAAATCTTGACATTTGGTCACCATTTCTATTATTTTTTATTTTTTTTCCAAAATTCGGATTCGTAAAACAGTGTATTCGACATAACTCCAGTTAAAATATTTATTTACAGCAACACACTCATCCAACCAGTTAGGAACAATATTGAATGAATGTCTTGTTTTGTTGGGGGTTTTTTTTAGCACCGCGTCTTACTACCCGTTCAGGTTATACGTTTATGGGATTAGGGAAGTTATTTTTAGGAAGTGGAAAACCATTTTGTAAATTGCACCCTCAGTACACCCTACCGAGATTCGAGCCTCGATCTCCCCGTTATCGGCAGTCTAGACTACCGCGAGAGTAGCGCGTTAGACCACGCGGCCAACGAAGTGGGTTTGAATGTGTTACATTTATTTTTAAATAAATGTAAGAAACAAAATGTAAGTTTTGCCCCCCACTAAGAAATTTAGGGATGAGAATCTATGAGTGAGCAGCCATTCCATCAAGTCCGTCCCAAAATGACTGCCCGCATCTGTCGGAAAGAGAACCACCCTTGATTCTATACCTTGCTTCCCTCCAAACAAGAGAACCACCCTTGATTCTATACCGTGCTTCCCTCCGAACAAGAGAACCACCCTTGATTCTATACCGTGCTTCCCTCCGAACAAGAGAACCACCCTTGATTCTATACCGTGCTTCCCTCCGAACAAGAGAACCACCCTTGATTCTATACCGTGCTTCCCTCCGAACAAGAGAACCACCCTTGATTCTATACCGTGCTTCCCTCCGAACAAGAGAACCACCCTTGATTCTATACCGTGCTTCCCTCCGAACAAGAGAACCACCCTTGATTCTATACCGTGCTTCCCTCCGAACAAGAGAACCACCCTTGATTCTATACCGTGCTTCCCTCCGAACAAGAGAACCACCCTTGATTCTATACCGTGCTTCCCTCCGAACAAGAGAACCACCCTTGATTCTATACCGTGCTTCCCTCCGAACAAGAGAACCACCCTTGATTCTATACCGTGCTTCCCTCCGAACAAGAGAACCACCCTTGATTCTATACCGTGCTTCCCTCCGAACAAGAGAACCACCCTTGATTCTATACCGTGCTTCCCTCCGAACAAGAGAACCACCCTTGATTCTATACCGTGCTTCCCTCCGAACAAGAGAACCACCCTTGATTCTATACCGTGCTTCCCTCCGAACAAGAGAACCACCCTTGATTCTATACCGTGCTTCCCTCCGAACAAGAGAACCACCCTTGATTCTATACCGTGCTTCCCTCCGAACAAGAGAACCACCCTTGATTCTATACCGTGCTTCCCTCCGAACAAGAGAACCACCCTTGATTCTATACCGTGCTTCCCTCCGAACAAGAGAACCACCCTTGATTCTATACCGTGCTTCCCTCCGAACAAGAGAACCACCCTTGATTCTATACCGTGCTTCCCTCCGAACAAGAGAACCACCCTTGATTCTATACCGTGCTTCCCTCCGAACAAGAGAACCACCCTTGATTCTATACCGTGCTTCCCTCCGAACAAGAGAACCACCCTTGATTCTATACCGTGCTTCCCTCCGAACAAGAGAACCACCCTTGATTCTATACCGTGCTTCCCTCCGAACAAGAGAACCACCCTTGATTCTATACCGTGCTTCCCTCCGAACAAGAGAACCACCCTTGATTCTATACCGTGCTTCCCTCCGAACAAGAGAACCACCCTTGATTCTATACCGTGCTTCCCTCCGAACAAGAGAACCACCCTTGATTCTATACCGTGCTTCCCTCCGAACAAGAGAACCACCCTTGATTCTATACCGTGCTTCCCTCCGAACAAGAGAACCACCCTTGATTCTATACCGTGCTTCCCTCCGAACAAGAGAACCACCCTTGATTCTATACCGTGCTTCCCTCCGAACAAGAGAACCACCCTTGATTCTATACCGTGCTTCCCTCCGAACAAGAGAACCACCCTTGATTCTATACCGTGCTTCCCTCCGAACAAGAGAACCACCCTTGATTCTATACCGTGCTTCCCTCCGAACAAGAGAACCACCCTTGATTCTATACCGTGCTTCCCTCCGAACAAGAGAACCACCCTTGATTCTATACCGTGCTTCCCTCCGAACAAGAGAACCACCCTTGATTCTATACCGTGCTTCCCTCCGAACAAGAGAACCACCCTTGATTCTATACCGTGCTTCCCTCCGAACAAGAGAACCACCCTTGATTCTATACCGTGCTTCCCTCCGAACAAGAGAACCACCCTTGATTCTATACCGTGCTTCCCTCCGAACAAGAGAACCACCCTTGATTCTATACCGTGCTTCCCTCCGAACAAGAGAACCACCCTTGATTCTATACCGTGCTTCCCTCCGAACAAGAGAACCACCCTTGATTCTATACCGTGCTTCCCTCCGAACAAGAGAACCACCCTTGATTCTATACCGTGCTTCCCTCCGAACAAGAGAACCACCCTTGATTCTATACCGTGCTTCCCTCCGAACAAGAGAACCACCCTTGATTCTATACCGTGCTTCCCTCCGAACAAGAGAACCACCCTTGATTCTATACCGTGCTTCCCTCCGAACAAGAGAACCACCCTTGATTCTATACCGTGCTTCCCTCCGAACAAGAGAACCACCCTTGATTCTATACCGTGCTTCCCTCCGAACAAGAGAACCACCCTTGATTCTATACCGTGCTTCCCTCCGAACAAGAGAACCACCCTTGATTCTATACCGTGCTTCCCTCCGAACAAGAGAACCACCCTTGATTCTATACCGTGCTTCCCTCCGAACAAGAGAACCACCCTTGATTCTATACCGTGCTTCCCTCCGAACAAGAGAACCACCCTTGATTCTATACCGTGCTTCCCTCCGAACAAGAGAACCACCCTTGATTCTATACCGTGCTTCCCTCCGAACAAGAGAACCACCCTTGATTCTATACCGTGCTTCCCTCCGAACAAGAGAACCACCCTTGATTCTATACCGTGCTTCCCTCCGAACAAGAGAACCACCCTTGATTCTATACCGTGCTTCCCTCCGAACAAGAGAACCACCCTTGATTCTATACCGTGCTTCCCTCCGAACAAGAGAACCACCCTTGATTCTATACCGTGCTTCCCTCCGAACAAGAGAACCACCCTTGATTCTATACCGTGCTTCCCTCCGAACAAGAGAACCACCCTTGATTCTATACCGTGCTTCCCTCCGAACAAGAGAACCACCCTTGATTCTATACCGTGCTTCCCTCCGAACAAGAGAACCACCCTTGATTCTATACCGTGCTTCCCTCCGAACAAGAGAACCACCCTTGATTCTATACCGTGCTTCCCTCCGAACAAGAGAACCACCCTTGATTCTATACCGTGCTTCCCTCCGAACAAGAGAACCACCCTTGATTCTATACCGTGCTTCCCTCCGAACAAGAGAACCACCCTTGATTCTATACCGTGCTTCCCTCCGAACAAGAGAACCACCCTTGATTCTATACCGTGCTTCCCTCCGAACAAGAGAACCACCCTTGATTCTATACCGTGCTTCCCTCCGAACAAGAGAACCACCCTTGATTCTATACCGTGCTTCCCTCCGAACAAGAGAACCACCCTTGATTCTATACCGTGCTTCCCTCCGAACAAGAGAACCACCCTTGATTCTATACCGTGCTTCCCTCCGAACAAGAGAACCACCCTTGATTCTATACCGTGCTTCCCTCCGAACAAGAGAACCACCCTTGATTCTATACCGTGCTTCCCTCCGAACAAGAGAACCACCCTTGATTCTATACCGTGCTTCCCTCCGAACAAGAGAACCACCCTTGATTCTATACCGTGCTTCCCTCCGAACAAGAGAACCACCCTTGATTCTATACCGTGCTTCCCTCCGAACAAGAGAACCACCCTTGATTCTATACCGTGCTTCCCTCCGAACAAGAGAACCACCCTTGATTCTATACCGTGCTTCCCTCCGAACAAGAGAACCACCCTTGATTCTATACCGTGCTTCCCTCCGAACAAGAGAACCACCCTTGATTCTATACCGTGCTTCCCTCCGAACAAGAGAACCACCCTTGATTCTATACCGTGCTTCCCTCCGAACAAGAGAACCACCCTTGATTCTATACCGTGCTTCCCTCCGAACAAGAGAACCACCCTTGATTCTATACCGTGCTTCCCTCCGAACAAGAGAACCACCCTTGATTCTATACCGTGCTTCCCTCCGAACAAGAGAACCACCCTTGATTCTATACCGTGCTTCCCTCCGAACAAGAGAACCACCCTTGATTCTATACCGTGCTTCCCTCCGAACAAGAGAACCACCCTTGATTCTATACCGTGCTTCCCTCCGAACAAGAGAACCACCCTTGATTCTATACCGTGCTTCCCTCCGAACAAGAGAACCACCCTTGATTCTATACCGTGCTTCCCTCCGAACAAGAGAACCACCCTTGATTCTATACCGTGCTTCCCTCCGAACAAGAGAACCACCCTTGATTCTATACCGTGCTTCCCTCCGAACAAGAGAACCACCCTTGATTCTATACCGTGCTTCCCTCCGAACAAGAGAACCACCCTTGATTCTATACCGTGCTTCCCTCCGAACAAGAGAACCACCCTTGATTCTATACCGTGCTTCCCTCCGAACAAGAGAACCACCCTTGATTCTATACCGTGCTTCCCTCCGAACAAGAGAACCACCCTTGATTCTATACCGTGCTTCCCTCCGAACAAGAGAACCACCCTTGATTCTATACCGTGCTTCCCTCCGAACAAGAGAACCACCCTTGATTCTATACCGTGCTTCCCTCCGAACAAGAGAACCACCCTTGATTCTATACCGTGCTTCCCTCCGAACAAGAGAACCACCCTTGATTCTATACCGTGCTTCCCTCCGAACAAGAGAACCACCCTTGATTCTATACCGTGCTTCCCTCCGAACAAGAGAACCACCCTTGATTCTATACCGTGCTTCCCTCCGAACAAGAGAACCACCCTTGATTCTATACCGTGCTTCCCTCCGAACAAGAGAACCACCCTTGATTCTATACCGTGCTTCCCTCCGAACAAGAGAACCACCCTTGATTCTATACCGTGCTTCCCTCCGAACAAGAGAACCACCCTTGATTCTATACCGTGCTTCCCTCCGAACAAGAGAACCACCCTTGATTCTATACCGTGCTTCCCTCCGAACAAGAGAACCACCCTTGATTCTATACCGTGCTTCCCTCCGAACAAGAGAACCACCCTTGATTCTATACCGTGCTTCCCTCCGAACAAGAGAACCACCCTTGATTCTATACCGTGCTTCCCTCCGAACAAGNCAGTGTTAGAAGAAGATGCGGCAACAAAGCACCCGATTTAGTCAAAACACTATAATAAGTATTCATAATCTACGAGATCCTAAACGGAGTAAAGAGAGGTGAGGTTTTATTGAGCTTTAAGACACCCGAAAACACCGAAACAGTTTGGATTTTAGTCCCGTTTGGTTTAGTTTCCATAATGATGAGAAGTGAAGGGGAATGAAGTAATTTAATCTTGGTCTTAGATTTGATTTAAAGTCACTAAGAGGTTTTTTTTTAGCACCTCGTCTCGGGTTATACGCTTAAGTACTAATTACTTTAGTGGTTTTAGGGATTATGAAGGATATATTTAGAAGAAGTGTATCCGGATTTTCGTGGAGGGAGAGTGGAAAACAATTTTGTAGTAAAATAACACACTCAGTACTCTCAACCGAGATTCTAACTTCGATCTCCCCGTCATCGGCAATCTAGTTTACTGCGAGAGTAGCAGGTTAGACCACGCGTCCATTGAAATGGGTAAAAAGACAGGTGAATCAAAGCACATTTTGAGATAGGGAAGGTGAGTGAAAAAATAACCGCTTTTGGGATGTTTACTTTTTAAAAAAAAATTCAAAACAGGGAGGGCTGGTTTTGCACCAACATCTCGGCTGGCGTGGTCAGTTTTCCCATCCTCTTAGGGCCAAGAGAAACCAAATGTATGTCTTTAAATCGAATATTTCTTATTTTATGTTTATTAATTAGTATATGGCATGAAGCATTAAACTGTTTTTTTAATCAAAATAAATTATTTAGTACGCAAGACAGGATCCGTTCCTCTAGATCTTGGCAAATAGTAGCATTCTGTCAGATTCTTTCGAGTCAGAAAGTCTAGGTTCGATTCCAAGTAGCTGCGTTCGAGTTGGGTTTGTTTGCGGTATTTTTCCAGCAGTCCCTAAAAGCCCATGTAAATGAGATTCTACTTTTGAGTACACTTTAGCAGATGAGCTTCAGTTTCACATTTAATTAGATTAAAAATTCGTTTCAGAACTATTTATATACATTTAAAACACACATAAGCACACCTCCGTGGCCCGCTGGCCAGAGGCCCTGGATACAGATTCCCAACTCCCTGGTTCGATCCCCGGCGCTTCCGAACTGTATCTGTAACAAGGTCAAACTCGGCTTCGTGTGGACAACTGAGGAGATACTTGAATAAATAGGTAGTGACTCCCTTTAGAAAACTGAGATTAACGGCCGTAGGGCCCGTTGTGCTGACCACATGACACCCTCTACCCGCAAATGTTGGTAATATCATCGCTAACGGTGGCGGCCGCTCGGCTTGTATATCTCGCTGGCAAGCTCACACTCCTGGAGTTTTATTTATAAGCACAATGTAACACTGTTCGTAAGGATGAAATAAATTCTCATGAAACACGATTGTCTGAATTTATTTCGCTGATGAATTAAACAGGACTATCCACCCGCACACAATTTGCTAAATAGGAAAAGGATTAGAGAGAGAAAGAGGGGTAATTTTAAAGCTCTCACCTTCATGTAGCTGGGGGTAGAATATAAGTTTTGCTACAATTTCAACAGCGAAACCACAAAAGCTCTTGAAAATTTACAGCTCTCAACAACTAAACATTTAGCAATAAAATCGAGCGAGGAATCATTTTTATTGAAATTTTAACGTACAATAAAAAAAAAATAAAGAGAGGGATTCGAATACATTTTAGCGCAATAATTTGCAGCCAACGTTGCGACGATACAATTGTGTTTTATTTTAAATTCCACAGCTTTGTTTACCCTGTCTGTACTTTTAAAAAATAAAAATATAAGTTACATTTTGTGCTCTTTTTTTTCCGGATATATGGGCACCATCTACTAATTTCCTGCATAGTAGAAATGGACATACATAGTTGACAATTTCCGCACGTCCATCACAGACTCGGCCTTAAAATATAAGTAGGCACGGGACGATTCCTAGATAGCTCAGTGGTTAGAGCATACTAAGCGTACTAAGCCAAAGGTCCAGGGTTCGATTCTCGTGTCTAGGTATAATTTTTCAAGGTACTCTTGCAGTTCCCCCCCTCCACTCACTCTCCAAAGGGGTTCTGGCTACCTAGATATCCTTTCTTCCCATAAGTCCTAGTACCACTGCCAGCTCTGGCATTAACTAATGGTACAATAGACACAGATAAATTTAAATATATATATATATATTTGTGTGTGTGTATGTGTGTATCAAATTTAATTGCTGTACTAAGATTCAAAATCTGTACGATACCCTACCTACAGATGTTCCAATTAAATACATGTCTACTTTTACAGCTGTTAAAATAAAAGGTAACAAACTTTTAACAATAAACTAATCAGATTAAATTTTGAATCCAGCAACTAGAAATGAATCAAGGATATTATTAAAAAAAAAGATCTCAGATTTACAAAATTAAATTAACACCTGAGTCAGGTTAGAAAAACCACAAAATATATTTTTTATAATAATAATAATAATAATAATAATAATAATAATAATAATAATAATAATAATAAAACTTTCATTTCAGTTTTAGGGATTTGGGAGGTTATATTTAGAGGAAGTGTACCCACATTCATGTGGAAGGCAAATGTAAAACTATCCTGGAAACCCCTCCCCCCGACAGAGATCAGAGCCTCGATCTCCAGTCTGGTCTACAGCGAATAACGCCTCAGACCATGCTGCCACCGAAGCGGGCACATAAACCCAGCCTACATCATCAGCGAATGTTTATCCATGATCTCGACTCAACAGGGAGGACTGCGAGCAACGTGAGGCGCTACAGGTGGGTGAAGGGCAGGGGGAGCGTCGCGGCGCCTCCTCCCAGCGGTCGTGCGTGACGGGACTCGCTAAGTCGGGACCCGCCCGCCCGCCCCAAGGGACACTTTTTTTTTTAAAGCTGCTAGACCAACGAGTTTTCAAAACTTTCTTTTCTGTATTCGCAAAGAGACTTGAGCAA
Organism: Timema bartmani; assembly: GCA_902151455.1. Lineage (NCBI taxonomy): Eukaryota > Metazoa > Arthropoda > Insecta > Phasmatodea > Timematidae > Timema > Timema bartmani. The sequence goes on from CABFWB010003405.1 coordinate 19,805, forward strand.
TACGTACAGTTTGTTTGTTTGCGGTATTTTTTAAACAGTTAAGGTGGAGGGGAGGCGAGGTAAGGACAGTGTCTGGTAGGTTTTATGTAAAAACTTTTTTTTGATCAAAATACATGGTAATATCAACAATTATTGTTGAATATCTGTCGAGGGTGCCCTGGAATTTAATGACCACTTTTTATCTTCATTAAAAAAATTTGTCATCTGATGCCGCTATGCTCATGACAGATATTCAACAACTGTTGATATCACCGTGTGAAGAAAATTAAACACTTATGTTTCTTATTCTGAAAATTGAAAAAAATGACACCGGAACGCGGGAATCGAACCCGGGACCTTCCCGTGTCCAGGTGTCATTTTTTCAATTTTCAGAATATGATATCTAGATGGAGTAATACCCACTAAAAGAATAATTAATAGCTTTGACTATTAAACACTTATGTTTATACTGAAGCAATCTTTTATTAATTCTGTCCAAGAAAATGTTTTACTATAAAAACTGCAAAAGCGCTGCCCTTTTCTTTCGTCCCCTACACCCCCACCTTAAACTGCCGTAGTTCGGCCGAGTTCTGCAATGTTTAAAAAGTATTTGGGAGCCATGTTGAACGGAGTGGGTTCAAATAAGGGCAGACTACTGCATACTGCTGGTGGTATTTTATATAAATTACAAAATTACACCTACAACCTTAGACTACTAACTCGTTAGTACACATTATAAATAATGCACTCTAGCGGGGAGGGCGGAGGGGGGAGGAGAGGCAATGAAAAATGGAGGAAACTAAATTCTGTTGTTTGAATTCACTAAGCAATGACTTAGTCTAAATGAATAGTAAATAATTTAATAAGATAGTATTGTTACCTCGTATCTTGAAAGCCGTAGTTTTTATTATTTAATAAAATTTTCTATTTGCTTAAATGTGTAGATTATAATTATTTTCTAAAAAAATTTACCTCCGGCTAAAAAAAAAAGAAGCTGTATTTATATAAAAATACTTCAAATGTAATGCATTAAAACCTCAGCCCCCGAATCGGCTACCTCAGATACTACTAAGTGCCATCCCGCTAAAATCTAGGCGTAGATAATATCAACTTTCTAAAGCGAAAACTTAATTTTCCCCGCGCTAATTCATACAATCGACCTTCAGCGGTATGGTGTACGTAGTTGCTCCAAGGATGGAGAGGAGTGTATGTGTGGGGGGGCGGAAGGGGGGTTAGAAGAAATACCTGATAAATTGTCTTCACTAATCGAGGTAAGAAAAAAAAATAAAGACTATCAATAAATTACTAATGCAATGCATGAGTTCTAGGTATAAAAGTTGGGTGGAGCCTTGGAAAGTCCGGTCCTATC
>CABFWB010003405.1:67820-80175 GCA_902151455.1 Timema bartmani
TATATATATATATATATATATATATAGTTTATGATATTACCAATTAAATTAGGCCGTTACCCCTAGACCACCAGGTCACCAATCGCTTGAAATGTCGGGGCTCTATATTGTTTTAGCACCACGTCTTACTACCCGTTCGAGTTGTAAGCTTATGTACTAATTACGCTAATGCTTTGATAGATTATGAAGGTTATATTTAAAGGAATTGTACCCTAATTTGCATGGAGGGAGAGTGGGAAAATATTTTTGAAAAAAAAATCACCCTCAGTACACCCGACCGAGATTCGAACCTTGAATCTCCCCGTCATCTGCAGTCTAGTCTACTGCAAGAGTAGCGCCTTAGACCATGCGGCCACCAAAGCGGGTAATGTTATCATTATTATTATTCTAACGCCTCTGATACGATCAATCAAAAGTTACAGTTGTGCATCATGTGTTTGGGCATGAATACATATGAAAGTAGATCAAGCGACAATTTGAACGGTTCCTACCGTGTTATTTCTATAGATCTACTTTATCTGCGCTGTGAAGAACCGTTTAGTCTAGAGCAGTATTTCTCAAACAGTGGTACACGTACCCTCGCAGGGCTACGTCAAGGATTTCAGGAGATACAAGACGTGCCAATTAGTTGTATTAATTATAAGATATATTTTGTAATAGGTTTGATTACCCGCTTCGCTTGCCGCGTCGTCTAACGCGCTACGCAGTAATAATAATAATAATAATAATAATATTTAGCACCGCGTCTTACTAACCGTTCGGGTTATACGCTTAAGTACTAATTACGCTAATGGATTAGGAAATGGGAGGGTTGAATTTAGAGGAAGTGAATCCGCATTTGCGTGAAGGGAGAGTGGAAAACCATTTAGGAAAAACCGCCCCCAGTTCACCCGACCGAGGTTCGAACCTCGATCTCCCCGTCCTCGGCGGTCGAGCTCAACACGACTAGCGCGTTAGCCAACTACGCCACCAAGGCGGGTGCTACGCAGTTGATTAGACTACCGATTACAAGGAGATCGAGGTTCGAATCTCGGTCGGGTGTACTGAGGGTGGTTATTCCAAAACGGGTTCCCACTCTTACCTTCACGCAAATGCAGGTACACTTCCTATAAATATAACCTTCCTATTCCCTTAAACCACTAGCGTAATTAGTAAATAAGCGTATAACCCGAACGGGTAGTAAAACGCAGTGCTAAAAAAAACTTTTACAATACTTTCTTTCGCTCTGTCTTTGTTCAGAGTATTACAGATGTTTTGTTTTATTAAAACGACCGTTTATATTTTACAAGAGGGCTTTTTTTAATGAAGGGCTGGGAGGGGGTACGAAATGGCTCCGAAATGAGTTTACGGATGGCGAAGGTTTGGGTAACACTGGTCTATAAAGAGTAGATTAAAAAAAATTAGAGTAGCTAACATTGGTAAAGGGTAGCTATATTTAGCTTCCAGCTGTGTGAATGGATGTCGTATGTCAAAAGTGAAAGTTGCAGAACACATCACAATATAATATAATGGTCCAAGAGTTAATATCAGTGTCTGTTAGTGGGTTGTTGACAGGGAGAGTCAAGCTTGACAAAGACTGTACTATTAATGAAACACATTTCTAATGTTTAGTAAGAAGAGTTTAATATATTGTAGAGAAAAAAATCAATTGAAATAAAATAATTAATTATGAAAAACTTTTAGTATAAACGTGAAAAATGTTTAGCAAACAGTGAGGTGCAGTATTCAAAAAGAGAATACAGTAAAAAATTAAAGTAGTCCTAAAGATGATAGTAATAAATTAACAATATTAAGGAGCCCTTGTAAAATACAGCATATAATATAATTAACAGGGTGGCTACAAAACATATTTTATAAAATTCCCTGACTTTTCCAGGTTTTTCAGGCAACATTTGTCAATTTTCCCTGACTACTTTTTTTCCAGTTTTAATAGTGGATGATGACTTTTGTTTTATTTATTATTGATCACATATTAAAAAAGTTTGTATCTACTAAACATAAAAGTTTTATCAGTTATTTAAAAAATTAAAATGTTATTTTATTTAGGTATTATTAACTTTTGTTTTAGTGTTTAGTTGCGAAATTAATGGGATCTTTAGACATATTTTTTTAATTCCCTGACTTTTCCTTATTATTAGTTAAATCCCCTGACATTTCCCTGTTTTCCCTGTCATTCAAAAATTCCCTGACTTTTCCAGGTTTTCCCTGTTTTACCTTTATATAGCCACCATGAATAAAACACATTAAAAACAACAAGATAAAATAATTAGGTTGATGAATTTGATTTATTTCATATAAGGGGTATTTTTAACTGTTAAAAACTCATATCAAAGAGGGAATTGAAGGGAAGGCGTGAAAAAAAGCATTTTTGCAGTTTTTATAGCAAAACATTTTTTTTGGTCAAAATAAATAAAATATTGCTCGAGTAGAAACCTGTTATTTAATTTCCTTCACCAGGTTATATCAACAATTGTTGAATATCTGTTAAGGGTGTCCTGCAATTTAATTACAACTTTTTCTCTTCATTTAAAAGGTGTTCTTGACAGATACTCAACAACTGTTGATATCACCATGTGAAGAAAATTAAACTATATTTTTGTAATGAAGCTATAGTTTATTTATTTGGACCAAAAAATCTGCAAAAACGCTGCCCTTTTCTCGCGTCCCCTATATCCCCCACATTAATTTTTTTTTTGTAGATGATGCTAAACAAATATTTGAATATTTAATTTAATTGGTATTAAAAAACCACAGTAAAAATTATTTTTNTTTGTAGATGATGCTAAACAAATATTTGAATATTTAATTTAATTGGTATTAAAAAACCACAGTAAAAATTATTTTTATAACATTTTGGCGATTGGTTTGGGTGTTGGTGAATCAGAAATGATCCACGTGCAATAGTGTTGGTGTAAGTTTATGATTTATATCTGACTGTGTCACAGAGTTGATTGACATTTGATTAATTTAATTAGTTCATAAAACTTGTCACAAAAAAAAAGTCCAAAGTTACATTCGAGCAAAAGCATAGCCTTAAGAGTATCAATTTTAAGCTGCGATCTGTTTTAATTTAATTGAGTCATGGCTTCAGAAAAATTTAATTTATTTCCCTCCAAAGTGGAACCACTATGCGCCCCCCCCCCCAAGGAATCTTGGGGACAGCGGGGCATCTGGTCATCTTACCTACACTATAGACTACGTCATGTTGTTTCCAAGGCTATGGTGATTCGGAAATTCACTTAAGGCTGCGCCTACCACGTTTTAATTAGGTTTAGCATTTTATTTTTCATGAAAAAATACAGTGCTGGGCGTCGCGGCTATGAATAAAGATTAAGACTTATAATGTATAGTGAAATGCAGCATGCAAATTAAAAGACATTCATTTATTTGTTGCTTTCTGAAATAAACAATTCATAGTTCTAAAAAAAAAACATTTTTAGGGACCTACTACAATATTTGAAATTTTACATTAAAAAAAATGTTTCACACATTTATGGAAGTACTCGGGCTTGGTCAGAAAAGCTCCAATAAAAAAGTTGTTCGTATAGCCTTGAAAATAACGTAGGTGGTCTCCGACAATATTTATTATGGAACTAGGAATTATTATAAGTTTCAGAAATCAAAGACATTTTCACACAAAATATAAATACATAGTTAGCGTTAAGATTGAATTTAAAAGTGGCACGTTTAAGTGCGGCCAGGTCCCGCCAGACACTTAATAGTGGTAAGCACTTGAAAACTATTTATTTTGTAAAAAATATGTAAAAAACAACCCCAACACAAATGACACATTTGCAAATAGTCATCAATGAAATAAAATACATTAATAACTTTGGCGACATTTAAGTTTCCTGTAATTATGGCTTTATTTTATTGCACATTTCACGGTGGGGCCGAAGTGCGAATTAAAAAAGACGATTTTTCAACCCCTCAACCATCTTCCGGCATAATAAAAGTAGGTCAAATAGAAATGGCACTCTACCAAAGCGACCCAATTGAACAACTCGGTAACGGCCGCGACGAAATAATAAAGACGCGATAGTAGCATAATTTTTCAAACTATTCTTAAAATAATTCGCGATAAATCTCACCTAGTTAGTTACACGGACCTCGCCACATTCTTATAAAGGGGCGGCAGGATGAAGGAAGATGGGGGTACACGCGGACGTTGGCGAAGAAAAAATAAAAAGAGAGAGAGAGTGGAATTTAAAATAATAAATTTAATGATGCGTTAGAAACTAAATTTATATATAGTTTTTGAGGCCAATGATATGAAGATGTCACCGTGAGCAAATAAACGTTCCGTAATAAAAAATGTGGCCGACACTAGTCCAGATATAACGGTATCTTTAATTAATGTCGGAGCTATAACGTGGAGATACTTCATATTGTAGGGCTAAAATAATAGTATCTTTTAGGTAGCACATTTTTTATTTATCTATCTGAGGTATTTAACGTGCACTTTATGAACCAACTGATTATATAAGCACACATGAATTTCTATTAGCGAGAGCGAAAGGGCTTACCAATTTCTACGACACAATCGACATGGGACCGACGGCTTTACTCCACCTCCGAAGGAAGTTTTGCTACGGATTTTTATCGAGAAAGGGCTTACCAATTTCTACGACACAATCGACATAGGACCGACGGCTTTACTCCACCTCCGAAGGAAGTTGTGCTACGGATTTTTATCGCTAAAGAAAAATCTGTCAACCCCGGCTGGGTTTGAACCCAAGAACATTGGGTCTTAAGGCGAGTACTTTACCCCAAAATCACCGAGGTCGATTATATTTATTTACTATCAGCAAATAACCTCTAAATTTGACCTTGCTTATTCATACCTGATCATTAGTTATGAAGGTGCGTCTGAACTAACATTCGAGTTTAATATGGAGGTGGGGATCTACATTATTATTTTTAGAATATTACTTTTCGTTGTTTTGATTGTTAATATATTATGTCTTCATTAATTTATTTAAAATTATAATTATTTTTAACAATATTTTGATTCTTAAAACTTTATTACGATTTCGTTTTGATAGATTAGCATATTTAGCTCAAAAAATATTTCTTCCATTTTCGTTAGAGTAATTTATTTTTGCCAGTCGTGTTGAGCTAAACCACCAAGGACGGGGAGATCAAGGTTCGAATCTCGGTCGGGTGAACTTGGGGTGGTTTTTCCTAAATGGTTATCCACGCAAATGCGGGTTCACTTCCTCTAAACTCAACCTTCCCAATTCCTAATCCATTAGTGTAATTAGTAGTTAAGTGTATAGCCCGAACGGGTAGTAAGACGAGGTGCTAAATAATAATTATTTATTTTCATTTTAGGTTTTAAATATTCGGCTAGCACCAAACAATTAATACGACACGGTAAAGAAACACAATATTCGTCATATGGACCTTTTACTGTTTGAAAAGTGCGCATCCAAGGAATTGACGAAAGCGGTCACTGTATTGAGGTGAGTCAGCATCTCGCTGGAACATAACTGGAGTTGTAGTAGCAATTTCTCCAGTTTGTGAAAGTACCAAATATGTCAGAATATCCTGATCAATGTAGAGAATGAGAGATGCATGGTGGTTTTTTTTAGTTCCGCGTCTTACTACCCGTTCGGGTTATACGCTTATATACCAATTACATTAATGGCTTTAGGGATTAGGAAGGTTATAGTTAGAGGAAGTGTACCCGCATTTGCGTGAAGGAAGAGTGAAAAAACCTTTTGTGAAAACTACCCTCAGTACACCCGGCCGAGATTCGAACCTCGATCTCCCCGTCATCGGCGGTCTAGTCTACTGCGAGAATAGCTCCTTAGACCATGTGGCCACCGAAACGGGTTAAACTTTTTTTTTTGTGCACTGTTTTCAAGTTATCCGAATATTTAGACTAATGGGGATACGAACAAGGAATATCAACAAACTCTTGATCTAGTGATAATATCCCTTGGCTACTGACCCGGAGGTCCCAGGTTCGATTATTTTTCCCTAAGAGGGAACTGTTCTTATAATCACCAGGGTTTGGTTCTTAAGTTAGGTTAAGACGCACATCGGTTCCACACCTCCATAATAACCATCATCACCTCATCTCACGTGTAGACAACCTCCAGTGGTGTCCCTGGGTAACTCTGTCGTGTCCGTGTTATCAGTATTAAAAAATATTATTATTTCTTAAATTTGGAAGAACAAACATACGGGTTTAATTTCAAATTTTAAACTTTGCCAATTGGAATACAATATTTTTGAGTTATTATTTATGTATATAAAAAGCCGTAGCCAGAGGGGTGTTTTGGGGGACATAGGGGGGCATAAATAAAAATCTATAGCACTCTCTCTCTCTCTCTATATATATATATATTTATTTAGATATATATATATATATTTATTTAGATATATATATATTTAGATATACATATATATTTAGATATATATTTAGATATACATATATATAGATAGATATTTAGATATACATATATATTTAGATAGATATATATTTAGATATATATATATATGTATGGCCTTAGTAAGGCTTGAACAAAACAAGAAAAAAATATACATATATATTTAGATAGATATATATTTAGATATATATATATATATGTATGGCCTTAGTAAGGCTTGAACAAAACAAGAAAAAATACAGGTTTAAATACTGTAATTAGTGTGTTGACTAGTCAGGTAACAAATCTGGGTAGACCTAGACAAATTATTGATACAGGAAACAAGGAGTATTAGTGTGTGTGTTGGTAGCCGTGGCGACGGGGGGTTAAGTCTTTAATATTAGGAAACACAAACATTTAATCTGGAAACTGTTCGAATGGTATTTCCGATGAGTCGACAAAGGAACAAGAATGCCAGGATAGGTCAAGACGGGGATGTAGGGAAAGCAAGAAAAGTCCAGTCTTTTTTTGCAGTTTTTATAGCTAAAACTTTTTTTTTTGTCAAAATAAATAAAATATCACCTCATTACAAGCATACAGTTTAATTTTCTTCACATGTTGATATCAAGAGTTGTTAAATATTTGTCATGAGCATAGCGGCATTAGATGAGAAACTTTTTTAAAAGAACATAAGTTATAGTACTATAATTAATTATTTTTAAGTAAAATTAATTCGATGAAAAGTGGCTAGTTATGATTAAATATATAATTTCATAACTGTCACCCTCTATTTCAGCAGGAAATGTATATGTAATTTTAGGGTATCCTACTACCGCTGAGCTACCCCGTGCGACCTTGAAGATTGTGGGGCTATCGCATGACCGCGTTTCAAGGACGCTAGAGCTCCCAGCTAATTGATTATTCAGGAAACAAGCTAATTAGTAATGCGTATTTGCACACAACTGAAGAACCCCACTCGTACAGTCAGATGTTAGCCAATAAACCATTGCGCTTAGGGTTTATATAATAGTATCCACACCACGCATGAGATAATTAGCTGCGGATAGAGGTTAGCGCGTCTTGTTCTCACACAAAGTCAACTGGGTATTAAAATTTTATTAATTTAACTATTTCTACCACTATAATTACATTTAATTTATTTCAAGTTTTTAGGTAGGGTCTACATTGTAATACTAAACTTACTCAGGAATGACAAGATGGTATATTTTTATTTTTTTTATGAAAACTTTTAAGACTAAATCATCAATGGCTCGTCCAACTATACAGGATGATTCTCTTGGGATTTAACACCTGTACTATGGTAAGTGGTGCTTTTTTAAGTTCATTAGAACCAACATAAAGCTTTAGGTTATACTCAGATTCATAAAAGGCCTAATAAAGTAGGTTATATATTTGTTTTTCAATCTTAATTTGTTGCTATTAAGTTGTTTGGTAGTTTAGTTGTGTTAAGTCCCGGATGAATCACCCTGTATTATTATATTAGAATATTTTCCTATACAACAAACACAAAAAGATTGACATGGTAAAGCTGGTTTATAACGTTTGTTTGTATTATGTTTTCAATAATAAAGAAACCCACTTCGGTGGAGTAGTTGGCTAACGCGCTAGTTTCGTGTTGAGCCAGACTGCCGAGGACGGGCAGATCGAGGTTCGAATCTCAGTCGGGTGAGCTGGGGGTGGGTTTTTTTCTAAATAGTTTTCCATTCTCCCTCCACACAAATTCGGGTTCACTTCCTCAAAATTCAACCTTCCCAATTCCTAATCCATCAGCGTAATTAGTACTTAAGCGTATAACCCGAACGGTTAGTAAAACGCGGTGCTAAAAATAAAAAAATAATAAAGAAACGTTAATGTTAAATGGATAAATTTGATTTTCTAAAATCACATAAACCTGATCAAATATATATAAAAAAAACTCGAAAAAAGATTTTGATAAAAGTGGAGGTTTCATAACACCCTGAAACAGAAAAAGTTGTTTTCACGATGCCATTTGTCTGCCTGTCTGTCTATCTATCTCGGACTTGAGCCAAAACTATTTTACCTGTCAGGCTAAAACTTGGTATCTAACGTTTTCAAAAGGTTCCCCAGAGGAGTTTTTGGAATTAAAAATATCTACACCTTTAAACTTAAGGGTTGTTATTAAAGAGGAAAAAAATCATTTTCTCGAAATTCGCTTCAACTTTCTTGATGAAACTTTTTAGCTAGGTATTACTAAACATTAAAAACAAAATGGCAACTCTCATTTTCCCATGAAATAGACTTCGAGGGTAATTGGCACTAAAACAGAAATTTCCAATTTTGATCATATCCCCGCAACTCTTTTAGATACGAAATAGCTTATCATTGCAAAGTTGTAGTACTAAAATATTTTATATGAAAAATATTTTTATTAAACTAATAGTTTTTTTACTACAAGCAAAAATGTATTATTTTCTTATTAAATTCTTTGAAATATGAAAATTAATGTAATGCTCTTTGGAGGACAGATAAAGTCTGTTCAGCGTAGGAGTTGTTTTCTGAAAGGCCTTTTCCCCTACCAGAAATCTATTATATAGTAGGATATTGGTAGGAAAAAAGACCTTTCAGAGAATGAATGGAGTATATGTTCTTCATTTCTCAATGTTTATGTAAGAGTGAATAATATTTTATATATGCGCTTTGAGTGGACCGTTTCTGCAACAATGTATATTATTATGTTTCATAAATATTACGAGCTTTCAGTAAATTTCTCTCGCTCTCTCACACACACACACACGCACGTGTGTGTGTGTTCATGCGTGTGCATCCCTGAGGCTTGAAAGCTTCAAATTTAGTTTCGCACGAAAATAGCGGAGTAGCCTCATATAACCCGAAGAATCTAAAATTGAGAAATTTTAAAATGGGGCTCCGGGAATCGGGGGATTTATAATTAAAAAATGAAATCTTTTTTAAATGAGGTAAAGAATTAAAAAATTGGCAGATGGGGTAGAGAGAGAGCTCCAGATAGCCAATTAAATCTTAAAATTTGAAATGTATTAGAGTGAATTCAAAATATTCGCCAAAAGGGTGAATGAGAAACTTAAAAATGAAAAATCCAAGCCCCAGTTGGTATTAAGCCCCGACTTTCCAAAATTTAATTCTGAAATTTAAGGCCCTCAAATAACCAAAAACATTTAATGAAACTTTTATGCTAAATACTGTTCCATACGGTTATAAATTAGGGCCTACTCATTATTACAAACTTATCAAAACATTTAACGTTCATAATAAATCGTTCGAATTGAAAGACGAAGCGGGGGAGGGGGAAGACTAAGTGAGGAAACGATTAATAGTATTGAACCCAATTCGGTGGCCGCATCGTCTAAGGCGCTACTCTCGCAGTAGATTAGACTGCCGATGACGCGGAGATCGAGGTTCAAATCTAGGGCGGGTGTACTGAGGGTGGTTCCCCTCCACAAGTGGTTTTTCCACCCTCCCTCCACGCAAATGCAGGTATACCTCCTACAAATATAACCTACTTAATACCTTAAAACATTAGTGTATTAGTATGTTAGCGTATACCTCCTACAAATATAACCTACTTAATACCTTAAAACATTAGTGCATTAGTATGTTAGCGTAGTAACGGGTAGTAAGACGTGGTGCTAAAAAAATACACAATATTATTTAAAATAGCAGTAAAAAAAATTATTTTTTTAAAAATGTTTATTTGTATAGGCTAGACGTGAACCTTGAGCTGCGCGCTCTTGAAACAACGTACGATGTTTCTCCTAGCTGATGGTTGCCATGGTAACCGAGAGTTGTTATTCCGCGGGAGCGCTAAGAGAGAAAGTTATTGTCTGAAGGTTGGCAGTATTTTTCCATCAGCTCTCGCTCGCGTTGCTTGCTACGCCGACATCGCAACAGAGATATTTTAGTTGATAATCATGAATGCGCGCTTCTGACTATTATTATTGTGTTAATGCACAAAGTTCAAATTAATGAGTAATGGATGAAAAGTAGGCCTACTTACAGGCATTATTATTATTATTATTATTATTATTATTATTATTATTATTATTATTTTGTAAATCATTCTGTAGGGGGGGAAAAAATTGCATTAAAATTATGATGGCAACTCTCATAAAATAACAAGCACATAAAAAAAGCCTTACACCCATTTTTTTGGGCCAGAAAGGGGGGGAGGATTGTTTCTGGAAATATTGAGGTGTTTGTGTGTGTGTTTTAGAGGAAAGAGGAGTATAAGGGGAAAGTTCCAATTGCTGTGATTCGTGCTGAATTCCCCAACAGGAGCTGTTAAGTTTAATTTTTAAAATCAACTTTAAATTTAAGTAATTAGTGTCGACCTCTGTTGTCTTGGGGGGGTAAAGTGCTTGCCTTAAGGCCCGATGCCCGTGGGTTCAAACCCAGCCGGGGTCATCAAATTGTTTTTGAACAGTAAAAATCCGTAGCACTACCTCCTTTGGAGTGGAAGTATAGTCCCATGTCGATTGTGACATGTAAAAGAACCCTATGAGGTACGTGAAAATTCCTTTCTCGGAAAAACTGGTAGGCCCTTTCGCTCTCGCTCATAGAAATTCAGTGTGATAAATCAATCTGTTTATAAGTGCACGTTAAATACCTCAAATAAATAATGTATCCATTTTTAAACATAAATGTGATAACGTTTATACGACTCCAATGAAGCTACTAACCAAGCATTAAGGCGATTGGCCCTTTTCGTATGGCGTGGAAATGCAGAGCCATGGGAACAACATGTTATCTTCAAGATTTTTATATTTTTTTGCAATTTTCTTTTCGGAAACGGTTTGTTCAAGAATATAAGCATGTTGATTAAGTTATACTTTTTAATATACACGCCACCTCTATAATTTTAACAGTGATCAAATATAGATAAAACTGACATTTTTCAATAGAAAACTGCCGGCTGCATAACAAAAAATAAGAAAATGTAACACCTAATAAACATTAATACATCATCTTAGAAGAGGTGTTGAAAATATTATTATGAAAATTTCCCTCGTTCTCGAGAAAACTGATATTTCCAAACGTATGATTTTTCCGAAAGACCTGTCCGGTACTAGGGCCATCTACGGTTTACGTGATCCATCTGTTCTTGTTGGCGCGGAAGGATACTTTGGTCGGTTGTGAAGCCACGCCACGCCTTTCACCCTCCCGCCACACCATCCCACAAAATAGGTTTTAGACTTGCACTCGACAGGGCCAAGGGTCTTAAGGAAGAATACTAAAATACATTATTAGTAATACTTTCGGGAATGAGAAAAAGGGGGTTAACATCCCCTACCCTTTGGTAAAGTTTCGCCAGAACAGCAGACAAGCGAAAAATTATGATAAGCACGCACAGTCAAATAAATAGTCCGTCAGTGTTTTGTAAATATTTAACACAAAATAATTGTTATTTTAGAGAACTCTTTATCTGTATGTATGTACAAATAAAAAAAATGTAAAGGAAAGTTTTTATTAATCTTCAAGTTTATTTTTAACTATCAATAAAACTAAACTAAACATTAAATTAAACCTACAATTCTTAAACTTTTTTTAAAGACAAAAACTATTATTTTGTTTTAAGATGCGGAATTCTCTTTTAAATGTGTTTTTGTTAATCTTCGTATCTTTATATGCATGAGTTTGTAGTATTTCTTTAGCACCGCGTCTTATTACTTGTTAGGTTTATATGCTTCTTTACTAATTACGCTAATGGTTTTAGGCATTAGAAAGGTTATTTTTAGAGGAAGTGCACCCGCATTTACGTGAAGGGAGAGTGGAAACCCTTATCGAAAAACCACCCTCGGTACACCAGACCGAGATTCGAACCTTGATCTCCCCGTCATCGGTAGCCTAGTCTACTGCGAGGGTAGCGCGTTAGATCACGCAGCCACCGACGCGGGTGCATCTGTAGATAAAAATTGCAGTGTGTGAAAAGGGTACTGTATCTATAATATCAGTATTTTTTTCCC
>CABFWB010003406.1:25317-35744 GCA_902151455.1 Timema bartmani
TCCGACCAAGTTTTTCATAAATTAAAAAAAAAATCTACTCAAAAAATTAAAATTCCAGCTTCTAGGAGCACATGTTTATGTACAGGGGCTATTAATTTTAAAATGTCTTATCTCTGAATGCAATCGATATCACGCAACGCTCACAGCAGGCACACAAACTCTTCACTTTACTAATATGGATGGTTAAAATAATTTTAAAGTCGACTTAAATATTTGCTAGCAATTTTTATACTCCCCATCATGTTTCAGTTTGTTATTTTTAGTACCGCGTCCTACTATATTCCATTTACGGTAGGAATTATTCTCTGAAAGGTCTTTTTTCCTACCAATTTCCTACTATATAATAGATTTCTGGTAGGGAAAAAGGCCTTTCAGAAAACAATTCCTACGCTGAAAAAACTTTACATAACCGTTAGGGTTATACACATCACCCTTTTTTTTCCACCCAGTAAAGTAAAAGTTGTTTTTTCAGAAGTGAGAACACTTGGAGAGGCGGTAAAATAGAGCCTCGTATTCACGCAGCATAAGGTAAGCCTAAAATTGCTTTCGTACCCACCCGTCGAGAAGTAGTAGTCCCGACGCCGGGAATGGAAAAGATCACACACGCTAAGTACCCAAGTACCTTCTCACTAGACTGTACTGTCATAAAGCCGTACGAGAGGAGACGGGTGAAGTGTAGGGTACACCGCCAAGAGCGTATGAATACGTCTCGTTGTTGAAAGGCGCCAAGCTTGACTGTCTGGGCTGCCTGCTATGTAATGCACATAGACGTACTGTATGACTGGCAAACACTTCTCTCTCTCTTACACACACACACACACACACACACACACACACACACACACACACATATAGAGTTCTTCTAAGCTAGGGATAAGCGACCTGTCGCATGGAAGAAGAGTTTCTTCGTATGAGTTATTCACTGCTGTCCAAAGTTTTATTTTTTGCCTTATCAAATAAGATATGATATTCTTTTAAATTGAAAAAAAATGACACCTAGGCACGATAATATAACCCAGGACCTTTTTTCTTAAGTCCCGGGTTCGATTCCCGTGTCCAAGTGTCATTTCTCGATTCAAAAGGATAAGATATTTAGGTGCGGCTATAACTGGAACTAACAAATATAAAAGATCTAATTTTATTATGTGCATGACAAATATTCAAGAATTGTTGAGATGACTATTATGTAGAAAATTGAACCAAACGTTTCTACTTAAGTACTATTTTATTTGTCCAGTCACCTCCCACAAAAAGAAATTGCTATAAAAAGTGCAAATATTTGGTTCTTATATCCCATTCCCTTACATACCCCTTTAATAAACACTTATAATGTAAGCCCTATGTATAAAAGGAACACGCACGCATAGTCCATTGAGCACCCGCGATTCTGAAACTTTCTTTCGTTCCTTCAAATGTCTGTCGAAATACTCACAACCCTGATAGACATCTGTATAAACCAGTGTTGCAAATAACAGCCACATTAAGCTCTACAGGTGCAGCCAAAGCTCGCGTGCCAGGTAAGTATAGTGACGACCACTATTTTAAGAGCTCGACCCACACCCGAATAACCGGGATTTAAGATACTAGATTACGCTCTAACCATTAACCGTACCCTACTGTGGTTTTTTTTCTGCATTCTTAATTTGACAGCAGCGAGATTGCCAGCTCCAGTGGCCAGATGGTCTAAGGCGTCAACTCTCGTGTTAGATTGGCCTGATGATGACGGGAAGATCGAGGTTCAAATTCCAATCCGGCCTATTGAGGGTGGTTTCCCCTAAACGGTTCACCCCTCCCACTCTACGCAAATGCGGGTACATTACCTCTAGAATGTTTCCTTCCTCATCCATAACCCATTAGAGTAATTATAATGTATGCACTGAACAGGTCGTAAGATGCGGTGATGGGAAAAATCAGTGAAATTGAGATCAGTTTAGTAAAAAAAAAAAAATTCACTTAGCTATAATTATTTTTAAATTTTGAAGTTATTTTTAAAAATGTAGTAAAACTGTTTCACTGCGGTCCTCGATTCCACTGTTTTCCAAAATAGATTACATACCATGCTACGCCTGGTTCGAGCTGTATTAATAACCCAAGTACACAGTGATGGTGAAAATAATTTACTAACCGTTTGAAAATGGGTGTGTCTGGAAAAAATAGTTCTTTCCCAAACGTAAAAGGTAAACACAAAAAAATTACTTTAGTGACCAGAAATAGAAACAAAGAATTAATTAAAAACCCTATAATGTGAAAACCCTGTTACACCGAGCTTCGGTAATCCGAAATTCCGAAAAATCCGAACACACTTTTCGGAAAACAGGGAACAAAAATTGAGTCAAATGAAATATATTTTATTAACAATCTCAAAGTTTAAAAAAAATAATAACTCATTCAATTGTAATTTAAAATTCGTGAAATTACTGCATCACTGTATTCTCCCGGTTAATCCGAACACGCTTCGGTCCCAAATAGTTCGGATTAAAAAGGTTCTAGTGTACCTATAAAATAACACAATAATAGTACATCAATGTCAATGTTGAATGCCGAAATGTTGTCCCAACCCCAATCCTACTCTACTCGGTCCAAAATGGCGGCGAGGATGACTGTAAAACAAGTAACGAACGTTCTGGTTGGTTGAAGCGCCACCGCTCCTCCGTCAGTGTGAAGGTAATAAACACGAGGCGGGAGACACCCGCGCCGCCAATTAACGTAATGGCTAATGAAGGCGAGAACACCTAGGTAGGGCCGGCCGGTCTAGCCCTTATAAGGATAAACACCTATACTCGCGGTAATAAACATGGAACCAGCTCGTGATGGGACTTGGGATTCACAAGAGGTCATCGAACCCATAGCCCGCATCTAAAAAACAAATAAACACCAACACTATTTCTAGGAGGGTCTAACAATCCAACACATGTACCTACAAACACACGATCTGTCCAAATAAACACTACCAGGAATAAAGATTTAGGCAATATATATGTATATATAGCACTGCGTCTTACTACGCGGTCGGGTTATACGCACTTACGCTAATGTGTAATGGTAAGGTGATTGTGAGATGAAATGGAGGACCTACAGTTTAACGTGGGATCCGAACCACGGTGGTAGGCCTGGCATTCCACACATTCACAAGTTGTGATTAATACACGTCTTGTCAGAGGTGAAGGAAGGGTTTGGCAATCAGATAAATCTATGCCGGGACCGAGGATTGAACCTCGGACTCCCAACACAGAAGTCCGACACCTTACCCCTAGACCACCAGGTCACCTTAATTGCAATAATGGTTTTAGGGATTAGGAAGGCTATATTTATAGGATGTGTACCCGTATTTGCTTAGAGGGAAAGTGTAAAATCATTTTGGGGAAAAAACCTTAGTACACTCGACTGAGATTCGAACCTCTATCTCCCCGTCATCGGCAGTCTAGTCCACTGCGAGAGTAGCGCGTTAGACAACGCGGCCACCGAAGAGGGTGAATGTTGACAATTAATTACTAAGCAAATGTTTGTGTAACAGTTTATATACTCCACACAAACAAACCTTCCCGACCAACACTCAACATCTTAAACGTTTGTTCACACATCACATCCCTCATTTTGCTAATAGTGAGACGCGGCCTTTTACAAAGTGTTACCAGATCCTTATTTTTTTTAAACATACTTTTTATTTTATTTCCTCAGTTAATCTAAAAACTTACAAGAATTCATCAAAATCAAAACATTAAAGAAAACATGGAAAAGATCGATACAAATAAAAATATACAGGTGGGAGGGAAATGGTTTTAAAACCATCCCCTCCACCAACTCTGAACACAAACCGTATTTGGCTGCATTTTTTGGAAATAGCCGTACCATGCTTTATGACTCAATCACACACCTGTAAGATCGGGGTTTGATCCCGGTGTGGTGCATTAAGGGGTGTTTTACACTCTACATCCACGCAAATGTGGGTGCACTTCCTCTAAATTAAAACTTCCTAATCTCTAAAACATTAGTTTAACTATTACATAGGCGTATAAACCGAACGGGCAGTAAGACGCGGCGATAAAAGAAATAATTAGAAAGTCATGAACGGGGAAGATTGCGTACTTCTCTGTCAAACTGTTTGCGCTCGGGCGTACATCCGAACCCCGCTCAGACATGTAAACTAGGTGTTGATCAATTATGTTCCAGACGGTTGGCGACGCTCTAGGCTGTGTATAGAGGATCTCCTAGCGACGCTCGGCGTCTCGAACAATGCCCGCTACACTCCCCTTATCCTACCAGAAACCAATAAACTGGCACAGCAGACACTAATGCCGCCGCCCCGACTCTAAAAAAGACGATAACGAAATTAATAAGAGGCGTGTAGCAGAGAAATTTAATATCTTGTTCGCGAGGCGGGGGTTTTGAAGACGTTCCGGTTAACGAGATAAGGAGGCTCCCGTGTTTGGATACTTAGGATAGGGGAGGTTAGATGGAAATATAATTAGTATGGCTTTTTTTTTTCAGTTTTAATAACGCCAGTGCTGTAGCAAATTAATCCACAAAGTCACTGACCCCGTGGTGTAATGGTCAGCATATCTGGCTGCGAGTCTAGGGGTCCCGGATTTGATTCCCCGCTGGTACTATGGGTATTTTTTCCCGGAAGGAGAACCACCCCAACGGTCACCAGGGTTTGGTTAGTTAGGCTCAAGTTAGGTTTGAGTGTTTCCACTGGTTCCACACCCTCATACTCGCTATCACCATCACCTCATCTCATCAGGACATGGAAAGAGCCTCCACGGAAAGGAAGTACGATTAGTACATTCGGACGTCCCCTAGGAAACGCGACGGTACATTAGCACCAATGAATCCCGTTAATAAATTAAAAATATTTTGCGTTATCTTATTTAGTTCATGACATTTGACAACCTATAATAATATTTTTTAAAGCAAGTTTTAACAGTAGATGTAAACAAATTAAATGGCTCAGATAAAAAAATTATTTTGTATTATAGAAAAATTAGAGTTTACAAAACAAATAAACAACAAAATAAGGCGAAGAAGTAATGTTACTGTACTTTACATTCATTACTGTTTCCAGCCTGTGGCCTTGGTCAGTTTTTTATTTAAGCCATATATTTTCCACTACCGGCTTGATAGACCTGCCTTAGCTTCATATGCCTTATAATCTAACTTAAGACTAGGACAGGCACAACATCCAGTCCCCGTCCGTTAATTCATCACTGTGAAAGGGTATATACCCACATTTCATCCATGGTACATTTTTCGTCCATGCCGGGAATCGAACCCAGGAACTTGAGACACAATACCGACTGAGCTAAGAGTTGTTGCAGCCAGATTATCGTCGCTAAATTAGATGCGGTCAAACTGTTTGGGTGAGACAAATAGCAAGTAAGAAACGCGATCTTGCCCCAGCAAGAAGGTCGCAGGTCCAGCCCAACACAAACCAATAATCTTGGACAGTCATCATTCATCGAGTCAAGAACAAGTGTGATCATGTAGTCACAGCTGAAATACATAGGAGCCTCCTTGATCTTGTATACCACGCACTTAATAAGTTGTGACCACGTGGGAGACTTTTTCCAAACCAGTGTACAGTACAATTTTCATAGGTAAGGCCTTTTAGAAAATACAAACACATTATTTTACTGTCTACATTGATTACATTTTATTATGTTGTTAGTGTTATTTTATGAGTACTATTTGTTTTCTATGACTAGTTCCAGCAGCATATCACATAACTTGACGTATGAATACACGAAAGTAGATCTAATAACATTTATAGCCATCAAATAAAACCTATTTATATCACTAGTGACAGCTGCATATCACATAAATTGACGTATGAATACACAAAAGTAGATCTAGTAACATTTATAGCCATCATATAAGACCTATTTATATCACTAGTGACAGCTGCATATTACATAACTTGACGTATGAATACATGAAGGTAGATCTAGTAACATTTATATGTCAGATAAGGACCTTCTTATGAAAATTGGACTGTAGAGCCAAACTAAGTAGAGCACACCTACCTCCCGTCAGTGGAGTTGGATCACGACCACTCTCAACTTACATAAGCTGAACTGTTCGCCTCTTATCCGCGAGCTGTATTTGGTTCGAACCCGGACTACGCCCCTTGCCAACATCTGGCGAGGGCAGCGGTACGTGGGGTAGAGGGAGACATAGGAAAGAGCACGCACACGTAGGAATGATTTTACCAGTTTTCGTCACACACAAATCATGTTGGTCCCGAACGAGCTTGGTTTTACGATGGAGTTGGAACAGTTAAAAAACGTGTACAGTAAAAATACAGTAGGAAATACATTTTAGAAAATACAAAACATACTAAACAATTTTTTGTGGTGGTCATTAAAATCATCTATTTTATGGATATTTATACTATATATCAAAGCGACAACTGCAGATTAAAATAAATGACGTTTTAATACACACAAATTAGGTTCAATAAATGTTGTAGTTGTCAGATACTTCTCTCTGCCATGCCGATACAGTTACTTTAAATAGATAAAAGTATCTTATGTTATACTACTATAGTATAAGATGGATGATCCACAGCATAATTGACCTATTTTTTTCTGACAGTTCAAAGCATTAATAAATATAGTTTGTTTTGTTATAGATCTAAAGATGTTCTAAAGTTTTCACATTTGACAGATGGTTTGGATACCAACAGTTCGAAAATAAATTATTTTAGTGCCCTTTTGTCAATATTGGCTATTCTAGAGTTTGTTTTGATTCTCTTATAGGTTCTACCGGAAGAGGCCAAAGTAAACTAGCTCTGTTCTAAAAATATGTTTAATTTTAGTGAAACTAAATATAAATAGATTTGAAGAACATTTTAATTTAACTTTTAATTATGTTCCACGCAACACACACGACTATTTGATTGCTTTTAAATGGCGAATAGATTACAAATTATATCAAGGGTTATTTGAAGGAAAAGTTTACACGTTCCGTTTGGTAGTTACTCCAGGCCTAAGTAGATTTTAATTGATATTAAACTCTACTAAAAGCAATTTAATTTCTACAGTGAAGGCACGAACATGTGTACAAAATGGGCTCGGCACGTGCGAAAACTAAACACCCTGTCCTTATCTTCCCCTCGCGCACCCATTACACCCTCTGTATAGCCAGACTTCCCCTCCCTTGTGACTGAGGACATCTCTCGACTCGGGCCAGAGGGGAGGGGCGACGCTGAGCGTCGAGACGGCCACACGGAATTAAGTGGCCGTGCCTGAATAAACAGTAAACATATACTATATTTCTTCTGGAGAGTAAAGTACAGTTCGCTCACAAGACAACTTGACACCTAGGTTAGGGTCCAAGTGGTTTCTAGAAGCAGGTGGAGCACTATCTCCTGTAGGGTGCCTCCTCAGGTGGCAGATAGGCCTAAAGGGATGCTCGCCCCCCACTGGAGAGTGCCTGGAGAGTCCCAGAAATGGGGTGAACCAGGGTCAGAGGTGGAGGGTACCGGGGAAATAAAATACCCGGGGCGAACAAACTAGCGAAGAAGGATAACATCTGGAGAAGAAGACCAACTAATATGAGAGTAGACTAGATTGGAAAACTATAATAAATAAAAGAATAAAAGAAAATTATTGAAAAACAAAAAAAATTAAAGAGGGAAAAATAACTTGTGTTACCACCAGGAAACAGGTTATTAAGATCCCGAGCGGGGGGAGGAGGGGGAGTTTCCCACCCGTCACGAGACAACTTGGTACCGAAGAGGCATTTCTCACGTTTGAATCTATCAATCTCTTATCATGGGTGATATACTTGCCATCCAGTGGCAGCGGAATCTTATTTGTGTGAAAGGATGAAGGGCTGGTAATTAGAAAAAACAAATATAGAAATTTGAAGGGCTTGGCCCACCGAATCAAAGTAAACAAATAATTTAAAATTGAATGTCCCTAGAAGATATTTTGTAGTGGTATCTACCCAGATTTATTTTGACATCTGGATGTCCTATAAGTTATTTGTAGTGGTCTTTTTCCAGATTTATTTTAACATCTGGATGTTTCTAGAAGCTATTTTTAGTGGCCCTGTCACAGCAAATCTTTAAAAATTGAATGGCTCTAGTTTGATGCAAACCCAGAAGAGAATTAAATAAACCTAGAGGGGAAATGCACCCCTTTCCAACTGCCTCGGTTCCATCAACACTGTTTGCACCTGTTCGTAAGCCTTTTATTTAGTATTAGTATTTCTTAAATATATAAAAGTGTATCTTCAATCGAACGTGAATCATCAACAGGTTTAATATACAACACTTACTTTAGCATCAAAACCAAGATTCCGTCGATGCAACTTTTATTTAAATCCAGGTTCATATTTTTTTTATTTTTCACTATATCTTAGTACCCGTTTGGGCTACACGCACACTTTAATTACGCTAATGGCATAGGCATTAAGAAAAGTTTCATTTTAAACGTAATCTAATAACATTTTCTGGGAGGCAAAGTAATAATTAATCATTTAGGGAAAAAACACCCTCAGTATAACCAAACAGGATTCGAACCAGGATATCCTTACCATCGACACTCCAATATTACCCTATATTGACGCGTTAGACCATGTGACCACCGATGCGATTAATTTCATATTTAATAACATAACAGAAATCAAAGAAAGTGTGTGCTATTAAATAAAAGGTATTTTAAATAACTACTTTGGACAATTTTAGAACGCCTTTGAGCTGTATTAAATATCAAAATTGAGTAAGAATTCTTCACATATTAATTATATTAATTGAAAATGTACGTCGCTTTGTACGGACACGCCTTTTTCCGGGTGGCTACCCAAGTTCCCAGACATTACCTAAAGGTGGGGTTCCAACTTGACAGCCGGTGGTCAGTTGCAGGTTGAGAGGAGTGTACGAAGGACAAGGTCTCTAATGTCTTTACTTGAGATGTCATCAAACCCAACCTCCCCGAACTACATATCGAGATAATGATCGATCGATCGATCGATCGATTCATCGAGCGAGGCGGACACAAACTTGAGGAGGAGGGCAATCTAACAATCCAGGACACAGTCCAATTTGTATAGGAAGAATCCTGATAGATAGAAAAATTACTAGATCTACTTTCAAGTATTCATACGTCAAGTCATGTGATATTCCGCCGTCACTTTTGATAGATATTATGAATAACACAGTAAAATCAATTTTGATCACAAAAAAAATGTGTTTGTATTTTCTAAAAGGTTATGTATATCAAAATCGTACTGTAGCATAACTCTTGCAACGAGACGTTTAGGAGGTGAAGGAAGTTATAGTCCTCTCGCCATAGAGGCGCGGGGGTAACTGACAGCTAGCAGAGAAGTAAGAAAACGGTTAAGAGTAAAACATAATTAAAAATAGATTGTTTGTCGAGAAAATGTTGGCTTCCAAAAGTGACGATAAATCATTATAATGATCTCGCAGATCATTATGGTTTGGTGAATTGATACTTGAGAGAATAATATCTGATAACTTTTGATAACTGTCACTTACTCACTTATGATCAATCCTATGGCGGATGGACTATATAGCAAATGAATTTTACTTTAAGTTAGTTACTCCCCCAAATTCCATCTCATATCCAGCAAAACAGAAAATATTAGACTGACGCCTTAGCCTAAGCGTCCACTAGTCTTCTACTAATAGACCCTAGCCTTTTCGATCAAGTCCCCCACATCTTGAGTGGGTCTAGTTTGAATCTTTGTTGGTGACATCAGGTGGGTAAATAAAACAGTTGGGGGAGGGGGGGTAATAAGCCCGCTGGTGTGGTATTAGTTAGATTGTATCTATTATCACAAAGTCCCCAGCCCACAAGTGAAAAAAAATCTAATAACTAAGCTATTATATTAAAGAAAACAGCCATCGAATAAAAATTCCTATACAAAAATATACAAGAAGTTGACAACATTTTTTTTATCCCGCATAGTTTCCAAAGTAATGCGAGTCTTCGTGTTGGTTTCCCGCCCCTGTATCCACCCCGTATTACCCCCAGTCCGTGGCTAACCATCCTCCACCACCTTCTAAACCTCCTCCCCGCCCCCATCCATCGATCAATCAACCCCTCCTCCACCCTCTTGACACACAGCCATCTCAATAATCGCCCCGACCACGCAACCCTCCCACTCCCACAGGACATTAAGCGGTGGAGTCTGGAATCAACATTTCCTCCTCTCTCGTGACAGACTCTTAAGGACGGTGCGAGTGAGAGGGGGGAGGAATTATGTTAAGCTTCACGAAGCCTACCACCTTGAGAGAGTAGGTGGTATACGTCTATACGTCTTTTAGAGTTTCCGTAAACTATTTTTTACTTTCTCTAGACCTCTCTCGAAGATGTATTAGTATTGTGATCGTCAAAAAAAAAAAATCGAACTCGAGATTTTGATAAATGTCGACGTTTCATCATGACCCCCTGGAAACGAAA
>CABFWB010003406.1:38780-61009 GCA_902151455.1 Timema bartmani
AAAAAAAAAAAAAAATATTTTTATGGAGGACTAATAAATATGAAATTGATTGTTAGGCTCTTTGATAGACATACAGACCTTCCTCTTTTCTCAATGTTTCTGTAGCAGTGTGTATTACCACATGTATGTTCTTTGGTTGACTGTTTCTGCAACAATGAATATGATTTATTTTCATAAATCTTGCTATAATTTTTTTTAGAAAAGTCTCTATTTTAAGAAAGAAAGTATGTGCGGTGTGCCGTACAATTTATTTCTACATGCGAATAACCAAAAAAATTTGTTTATAGTTGAGACATTTCAGACGAGAGGCGGAAATAGAATTAAACTCTTGTCTCCCACTTCCTCATGTCCCGGCACACAGTGTGTCGGTCGTGAAGTACAGTCTGATTCAGACAGGAAGGAACCTTTCTGACAGTTATAAAAGTTACTGAAACAATTTTCATATATCAATATATAAAGTCCTGTGATCTGCAGGCGTCACTTTTCATAGTTAATATCAAAGCCTGTCCCAGACTTACACGGATCCTAATTACGTGTATTTGTAGATACGCGGCTACGGTACTACGATTTATGACCAGATACTCCATCTATCGAGAGTCATTTTAAACATAATAGATGGTGTTCCTAGTAATCTGTCACAGAGCTCATTTTGTAATTACCATTTTTATTTGTTCCTATCTCGAGTGAATATAATTAGCTTTAATTATTCTTTGAAATGAGAATATATGTCCAAAAAAATATCGTATTTAAGAACTGTTCCGACTTAAGCGGTATTTATCAACTTGCGCGGAAACCTTAGAAACGAATAACCACGTAAGTTGAGTATTTAATATAATAAAATTATATTAATTAAGAGGGCAAAAAACATGTTTGTATTTTCTAAAAGATCTTTCTTATCAGAAACCTATTAATATTTCTCAAATTAGCTTACGGTAAAATATACCATGGCGTTTTCGCCAGACTTTGGGTAAGTAATATTTCCTGCAGCGATGGACACACGGACTAAAAGGCACACTCGTCTGGTCTGGTTTGCGGGTTACAGAGAGGTCCGGGTTCTAATACCATACAGGTATACAAATAATATATTTTTTTCTCCGGACGGTTTTACCCTATCTCTTTATGCGAATATGGATACATTTCCTCTAAATTATATCTCCCTCAACCCTACCCCATTAGTGTAGTTAAACTCGGATGACCCAAACGTTTAATAAGACGTTAGAGAAGGGTGGGGATGAGAATTATAAATAATTTCAAGCACAAAAAAAAGTGGAAAGCTTTATTTATTATAAATTATCCAAGTTTGCAATAACCAGTTGTCCACCTGATGCAATTATACTACTATAAATCCACACGACTCACTCACTCACTGACATTAACGTTTACCCACTTCTAGATGAGCTAGAAACTTGAAATTTGGCAAACTTATAGCTTCTAGCCTGTAACCAACGGGAAAATTTCAAACCTAGAAAAAAATTATTTTTTAACCCCCGAAACAAATTCAAAATGGCGGAGCAACTTTAAAGTCGGTGCGGACCTCTCTTTGGAGGTCTCTTGTGGCTAAGCGGTAAGACCTAACAAAAAACGGCTCTGGAATTACATTAGTTTAAATCCATTGCAAAGAAAATCTAATGGGGGTTTGGGGGCGGAGCCCCCCACCGAGCAAAGCGAGTATATATACATACCCACACACCTGTAC
This sequence comes from Timema bartmani, assembly GCA_902151455.1. Lineage (NCBI taxonomy): Eukaryota > Metazoa > Arthropoda > Insecta > Phasmatodea > Timematidae > Timema > Timema bartmani. The sequence goes on from CABFWB010003406.1 coordinate 40,477, forward strand.
TTAATTTATCAAGTTGTCCGGCCCATCAGTAATATAAATATTAATATAGAGAACATGTGTGAAAATTTATACCCGCAGTAGTGTGAAAATGTATACCCACAGTAATGTTATTTATAAAAGGTATTTATTGATTTATGATTTTGAACAGTTTAAAAACAACCATTCCAATTTGTTTTTCCGCTTTATATTATAATAGAAAAAAACTTTATAATTCCGGACTCCCAACCCTTTGAGCTCGCCTTTCTTCGCATATAAACACGAGAGAACGAATAAAAATAAAGGCGGCGTATTTATTACATAAGCATAGTGGTTCGGTAAAAAAAAAAATATATATATATATTAATCCGATTTAATCGTTCCTCTCTCCCTTTCGCAATAACTGTAATAAAATACGGTGACACTTACCCTCGGAATTCTAATCTTAACAAGACTGATGCTCAAAGAGTATCACATTTATCATCCAGCGTGCTTTCACTTAAACAAAAAACATGCAAGAAGACCACAACTCCAAAAACTGAATGCTAGGAGCAAGGACAAACTGAACAGACATAATAATAAAGAGTTGTAGTAAAAAATGAGAAATTGATCTATTGTTAGATATTAAACCTCGGTGGTCATGGGTGCTTGCCTCAGGACCCGATGTTCGTGGGTTCAAACTCAACTGGGGGCGACGGATTTTTCTTGAGCGACAAAAATCCGTAGCACAACTTTATTTTGTAGTGAATCAAAGCCGTAGGTCCAATGTCGATTGTGGTATTTAAAAGAATCCTGTATGTTGAAATACCTTTCCCAGTCAAATTGGTAGTTAGTTCCTTTTACTCTCGCTCGTATCATGTGCTAATATAATCATAAAGTGAACGTTAAATAAATACCTCAAATAAATAAATAAATAAATAATAAAAATGTAATATTTTTAATCCCTGCATAATACCATCGTTACCGGGTGTATATATAAAGGATTCTAGTAGGAAAATATGCCTTATAGAGTTTTCTTCCTAAGAAAATCGGGGTATATAAATAATATTATATTGTAGGCCCAGTTTTTAATGTATTTCCTTATTTCAAAGTATCACCCCTAACCTTTTATCCACTGTACTAGGCCGTACGTATTTGATAAACTGATATTTATCTCATTGATAGCCAAGTTTACATGTTCGTAGTTGAGGCTCATATGGCATTTTAACTCTCAAAACACTAAACTCGTGACTAATAATAACACTCGCACATTCTGACAAAACTCCCTGTTTTAGTTGTAATTCCAATAAAGATACTAGCAACATCGTTAGTTGAGAGAGGTAGAACTTCTCAGTTCTCAGAATAATTCACGTGTGAAATATTGACGAAGTGCAAGTCGAACCAGGCCGAACCAAGATTGTCAAGATCGGCGAGGAAAGTTCGGACATAATACGTTGTTCCACTGGTCCTCTTTTACCGATCTCTTTTCACACAGGAGACGGTTCTAGAGGAGGAGGAGGTTGAATAAAAGGAAATAAACATGATAGAGGAGCCACGGCGCCATTAACAGGGATCGAGACGGACCAAGTAAAAGGGGAGGTATTCAAAGAGTAGTCTCCGTCTTTATATTTGAAGTGTTGCAGCAGCTCTCCCTCTTGTGAGAGAGTCTTGGTTGTAATGAAGGTTAGGTCTACTGTCAGACACATTAATACCGTAGGAGGTATACCACAATATCATCCTTAGATGACAGGACTTTTTTTTAAAAAAAATATCATAGACACTCAGAGAAATAAATTGTTTTGCTTTAAATTTGATATTTTAAAATGCATTTTTGAATAAAGGAATCTTGATTAAAAAAATTATTTCAAAGAAATGATATAAATAAATAGGATTTGTACAGTCAAATTTACTTAATCTTTCAGAGAGTTGATTTTTTATCTACCAGGGCCTAATTATCTATAATTTGATAGCGTATGTTTCTCAATTAACGGAAATGAGCTAACATAACTTTTAGCAGTATTCGCTGCACAATCCCATACTGAACTTCAAAAGTAATAAAACTATGTTCTAGTTTGATGGTGGAAAACATGTTTAACATTTGATGACAAAATAAAAATTGTTTGACAGGTTGTGTATTAAGGGGGTAGCTTTTCTAATTACTAACTACCCTTTGATTTTAAAGATTGTGATTAACGTATTAAATGCATTAACTATATTACCGTATTACAAGCACGATAATCTTGAGTGTTTATAGATTGATTTTTTTTCCCCCTGTTGGCTGACAACATTTCTTGTGTCACCTCTGTTTCGTGTTGAGGGTACCTATTCCATACAGGAAACAGCCTAAGGTCCAGTATGTGGGCGACCTTGAAAAGACCCCGTACGGTCGAGGCTACACCAACAAAAAAACAATTAAAGAACCTCCTGATACTTGGACCGAAGCACAGCATCGCACACTTCCTCAACAGTTTAAACTTTAGATTACTTCAAACAAGCACTAGTATACCGTGTTTGTGTGTGTGTGTGGGGGGGGGGGGATGTCTGAAAGGCCTTTGTCCCTATCAGAATTATATTGTATAGTAGTATTTTGGTAGGAGAAAGGACCTTTCAATTTTTCCTCCCTCCCATAGACGGGTATAGTTGCCCGATTCATGCAATCGATTACTCTCATTCGGTACCCTCCACCTCCAAAAAGAGGTTCTGGTGCGGTCTAGTAGATAAAGTTTATGTGGAACTATTCCACAATTCCAACCATCCGGGAATTTGCGGTAAAATATAATTTACAAAGGGTTCATGAATGTTATTGTAAGCCTTCCTATGATAATCATGTTGATTACCTTTTTAATAGGAAAGGTATGGTGCAATCCAATTTTCATTAAAAAATAAGGGCATTATATGGTAGCTAGAAAAGTTAATAGATCTACTTTCACGTATTCATACGTCTAGTAATGTGATCTTCAGCTGTCACCTTTGATATATACTATCAATACCTATAAAATAACACAAATTAAAATGTTATCAACTTTGGCCGCAAGGTATATGTTTGATTGTCTAAAGGGCTTTCCGATTAAAATCGGAATGTATATTAAATATATATAAACTTAAATTGTTAATGAGCGCTTTCTAAACACACAGTACACGGCGTACAAGTTAGCTTGATTCAGAACCGCACGTTTAATACTTTACACTAAACCATGTCATCTAGATATTTATTAATCGGATAGCAGGATGAACCCGTATCAAAATAACAATTACTTTCTTATGTGTCACCAAGAATCGAACCAAAACCCTCCCTACTTGTGGTTAACCTCTATAACCACTGAGCCACGAGCCCGGGCTATAACGTTCTATTCTAGGACAATTTTTAATGTAGCTCACAGATTAGATAATATGTCCACCTCCTGGGAACCCACGTGACCCCTTAAGGCGCGGATGTAGGGAAAGAGAGAAAAGGTGATTGTTTTTGCAGTTTTTACAGCAAAACAATTATTGGGTCAAAATAAATCAAATATTGCTTCAGTACAGAGTTTAATTTTCTTCAGATGGTAACCTAAACAGTTGTTGAATATATGTCAAGGGTGTCCTGGAATTTAATGACAACTTTTTCTTCTCGTTTAAAATATTTGTCATTTAATAAAGCTATGACCCGCCTCGATGGCGTAGTTGGCTAACGCGCTAGTAGTGTTTAGCTCGACCGCCGAGGACGGGGAGATAGAGGTTCGAATCTCGGTCGGGTGAACTGGGAGAGGGGGTGTTCCTAAATGGTTTTCCACTCTCCCTCCACGCAAATGCGTGTTCACTTCCTATAAATTCAACCTTCCCAATTCCTAATTCATTAGCATAATTAGTACTTAAGCGTATAACCCGAACGGGTAGTAAGACGCGGTGCTAAATATTATTATTATTAATAAAGCTATGAAAATGAGAAATATTAAACAACTGTTGATAATACCATGTGAATAAAGTTAGACCATGTTCATAGTGAAGAATTTTTATTTTTTTATTTTGGACAAAAAAAAGTTTTGCTCTATAAAAACTACAAAAACTGGCCAGTTCTTACATTCCCTACATCTTCACCTTTAATTGTTATTGTCCACCTATATGATCCTCACGTGTCCTCATGAATCTCTATTAAATGGATGTGAGACATGAACATATTATTGAGTTTTTAGTTTAATTCATTCACCCAAACGTGCCCCTGCCTCCTTCACCAAAGAAATCAATCAGCCCCCCTCTGTTGGGTCCTGTCCCCCAAATAGACAAGAGTGGCGAGCCATGTCCAACCCTAAACATGATTACACCGAGAAGAAAGGAATGGAGCACCAAACTCGACCCGCCCCCACCCCTTACCCCATTTCTAGAGAGTTCTTTCTCGTTGGGTCATCCCCCACCACGCGGTCCAATCATCCCGTCCGATCAAATGACCAAGATCGATCAAAATGATACTTTACAAGAGATGCGTACCAAGGGTTCTAGTGGCTATAACCGCTCTAAAGACTAGTTGGGTTTCAGAAAACTTTTTTTTTTCTAATATTTTCAAGTTTAGGATAAGAAATTCGCTAAATTTGCTTCAAGGGATGAAATTACTTCTTTATATTAATCCGTCAGGTCATATTAGCGGATTATGTAACTCTTTTTTTGTAAATAGTATCAATACCTATATAATAAAACTTATATACCCACTTCGATGGCCGCGTTCTCCAACGCGCTACTCTCGCAGTAGACTAGACTGCCGATGATGAGGAAATCGAGGTTCGAATCTTGGTCGGATGTAATGAGGGTGATTTTTACAAAACTGGTTTCCACACTCCCTCCACGCAAATGCGGGTACACTTCCTCTAAATATAACTTTCCTAATCCCTAAACCATTATCGTAATTTAGTACATAGGCATATAACCTGAACGGGTAGTAAGGCGCGATGCTAAAAAAAATACTGATAATATAATAAAATGTTATCAACATTGACAGAATTCGACTGTAGATTGAGTTACAATACTGAATCATTTTAATGAGATGATCACATCCTAATCAATTAACTAACCAACACCTGTTCTAAATAAAAAAATTAACTAACAAGAAGGTTCGTGAATGTTTCACATAAGCTACCACAAAAGTAAAAATGAACCAAAATGTGCATACGGGTACATTAATTAGAGTATTAGGGTGACCTGGTGGTCTAGGGGTAAGGTGTCAGACTTCTGTGCTAGGATTCCGGGGCTCAATCCTCGGTCCCGGCACAGATGTATCTGATAGCCAAACCCTTCCTTCACCTCTGACAAGACGTGTATTAATCACAACTTGTGAATGTGTGGTGGAATGCCAGGCCTCCACCGTGGTTCGGATCCCACGTTAAACTGTAGGTACCTCCATTTCATCTCACAGCTACCCTACCATTACACATTAGCGTAAGTGCGTATAACTCGAACAGGTAGTAAGACGCGGTGCTAATAGTAGTAATAATAATAATAATAATATTAATAATAATAATAGTAGTATTAGGCTTAAAATTATAAAATTATTATAGACCCTACTTGAGTTTATTTTAAACCAAAAATCTATGACGATTTTATTCTAAAATTTCAACTCACACGAATACAAAAAAAAAATGTTTGGATCAGGAAAACAATAGGATTGTCATTTTTACTTTGAATCTACATAGAATAAAACAAGCTTAAAAACTCAATCAGAGAACTGTTTTGTGGTTTACCGCAGCTTCCCTTGTTTCGCAGTTACTTTTATTTACACTTTCCTCTTGTTATTTCAAAATATTTACTATTTCAAACATTATTTGAACCCCCTAGGAATAAAATAAACCGAATCACGGCGAGACATTGCCTTTTTTTTCTATCGCCTGTAAAACGAGGTGGAGATCATCCATATATTGGCAACAACGCAGAGCCTTGAGGAATGTATGTTAGTAATGGTGGCAGCGGAGGGATCTCTGTGTCTGAAGGACTAAAGAAATTTTAGTAATGATGGCAGCGGAGGGATCTCTGTGTCAGAATCACTAAAGAAATGTTAGTAATGGTGGCAGCGGAGGGATCTCTGTGTCAGAAGGACTAAAGAAACGTTAGTAATGGTGGCAATGGAGGGATATGTGTCAGAAGGACTAAAGAAACGTTAATAATGGTGGCAGCGGAGGGATATGTGTCAGAAGGACTAAAGAAACGTTAATAATGGTGGCAGCGGAGGGATTTGTGTGTCAGAAGGACTAAAGAAACGTTAGTAATGGTGGCAGCGGAGGGATCTCTGTGTCAGAAGGACTAAAGAAACGTTAGATAATGGTGGCAGCGGAGGGATCTCTGTGTCAGAAGGACTAAAGAAACGTGGTCAGGACAGGCTGAGGTGGGGAAGATTATTTAGGGAGTCAACCAAAATATTTTATAAGTAACAAAGAAGAATCGCATAAACCCCAAAATACTAGTTTATTTATTCATAGATACGTGACTAGGGTAGTTAAAATGGATAACTTTTCTACAATTTTAAAGTTAAACTACATTTTACAAGTTTAAGAAACATCGTAGTAAACAATAAAACTGTTTAGAAGTGGTTATTCTAGCCCCGGGCAGTTTTCCTCCCCCAAGTGAGTAGTGATGCTCGGTGAGAGTTAGGGTGAAAGGACGCTGATGGCGTCGCCACAATGGCGCCAGCTAGACGGGGTTGGTCCAAAGTGGCAGCCGGGGGATGGATGCTGTGTGAGGGATACCACCTAGTCCTAGGGGAGAGGATCTATGGATGGCGAGGGGTGGTCTCCTCCGTACTGAAGAAACGCCGTAACTACGACCGGGTGAGTCATTCGGCGTCTGAAGCTCTTGGAGAGATTTCTGCGTTCGAGACTTCAGACAGTCTTGCGATGGCTAAAATACTTGTCTCTTGTTCTTTATTCCAAATAGTAGATGTTAGGGTAGTTTGGAGGACATGTGCCTGAATTAGTGTAAAGAGGATGGAAAAACCACCCTGATAAATCAAATTAAAAAACTCATTCCTCAGTATACTAAGTAAGAATTCGGACCCCAACCTTCCTATCAACGTGTTGTAAAGATACTGTTGTAAGATCAATCATTTGTTTGTTATACGTACCTATAATTGTCTTAAAACAAATATATTATAAAAACAAATGATAGTTGGAAGCGTGTTGGTCTATTGAGATAAGGGCCCGGGGTTCGATTCCTAGCAGGGCCGAAAAATTAATCATTGGTTAAATGTGGCTTTATTCGTTCACAGTGATTAATTAACGGCTGGGGACTGGATGTTGTGCTTGTCCTAGTCTTAAGTTGGCCTAGCAAGCCGGTAGTGGAAAATATATGGCTTGAATAAAAAAAAATTGACCCAGGCCACAGGCTGGAAACAGTGATGGATGTAAAGTAAATGCTTGCAATAGCTAAGCCGATAATATTTTCTAATAAACATAACAATATAATAATCTTACACATATAAAAACAAGGTCATCACTTGAGTTTTAATAGCAAAACCTATTTTGGCCAAAATAACAAAATAAAATCTCCTGTAGAACTATTTACTTTAATAATTTTATTTACATGGTGACCTCAAAAGTTCTTTAATATCTGTCAATAGTGTTTTAATATCTGTCAAGGGTGTTTTAAATTTTAATGACAACATTTCCTCTTCGTTGAAATCTTTCTCGTCAAATTATAATATGCTTACGTCAGATATTCAAGCACTATTGATTCCACCATTATGAATAAAATGATTACACTTTTTATTTCTATTGGAGAAACATATGATTTGTTTAAAAAAAAATTGTTATAAAAATTGCAAAAAAAAATTATTTTTCGCCTCCCTTACACTCCTACCCTTACAGTAAATTCCAATGAAATGACTGTTTGTAAATTTGTGGATTTATGATACGATGGCATAAGCGCAACTTCCATACAAGATATTCCTTTCTTTTATCAATTATTTATGAAAAAATATAATTCATAATTAAATATCCAGTTAATAAAAGGACGTAAATCCAACCATTGCGTTACATGCGGAACGAAAATTACACGAACTTTACGATCAGGCAACAATTCACCAGGGAAATTATTTGTCCCGTCAAATTACTCGATGCTGGAATTGAGGCCGTTACCCTCTGTGGAAAACAATCTGAGCTTGTAGGGGTAGTACAATTTGAGAGATGAGAATACTCGTGGTAGGGGGTGGGAAGGGGATGGACTGTTGATGAGAGAATTGTAAGGTCTAAGGGAGCGTAGGGGTGGATTATGGAAATTAGAGAGGGTTTTAGGGAAGGTAAGGTACCTCACTCCATCAATGGAAAGCGAGAGATTATTTAGTCCTTTTACGAACGCAGAAGAGATGACGAAGGATTTGGAAAATTTTTGTGGAGCATGCCACACAGTTACAATATTCTAAATGGTAGGCCTACTGATAGACCATAGTTGAATTTTCATAGGAAAAGTCTATTAGAAAATACAAACATATTTTTTGTTGTCAACATTGATAACATCTTATTATATTGTTATTTTATAGGTATTGAAAAGTCTATCAAAAGGGACAATTTCAAATCATAATATGTATTGACGTATGAATATGTAAAGACTCATATTGTAAATAAATATCTTCCGATGAAAGATTTAGAACAAATTTTATTTTTTTAAATTCTGAGAAAACAGAAAACAAAAATGTAACTATTATTATTTTATTGGCATCGATACATCTGTCAAAGATGACAACTGCAGTTCATATGGAGTTGACGTTCTTGTATATGACCTGAAAATAGTTCTATAGCTCTAGTAAATTCTGTAACTGTCATCTACAGGATGGGCCAATAAAAACCGAACCGCCTCTCCGCGTGTTGATACGAGTCGTTTCTATCGTGAACGTGACAAGACGGGCGCAACTTTGCATAAGTACTGGCGGAAACCCCTTCTAGAACCTCCTTTAGCGGGTAAGTACGTCATTATTTCATTATCAATTACAAACCAATCATCAACAAGCTGCACAAGGGAAATAGGGTTCGGTTTTTCGTGGTCCATACTGCATAGTTGATTCTGGGCAACTTTGCCTTATGAAATCTCAAAAGTTTCTAAAAACCATTTGTTTTATCAGGATAAGGACTCTAATAGAACAACTTTAACATTTGAAATATCCCTGTGTGCGTGGTCAAATAACTAATTACACAATCATCATTCTTTGATGGCTGGACGTACCAGATAATTGCTAGGATGTTTAAGGACTCATGTATTTTTGGGAATGGATAGTATTTTATTAAGCTCAACCAACATTGAATCATACGCTTATGGAACATCTCAAAATGAATAGTTTAAATTGTGTCATCATAGTTTTAAAAACATAGGCCTAATTTGTAAATAAAATCTTTTTGAGTTCTGTTCAAGTTTTATTCGTCGTAGGTCTACATAAGTGAATGTGTCTACACAGAGCAAGTATAATTTTTTGTTTCCGTTGAACTAACTTGATGTAACAACAAGTCACTTGTTAAGAAACTAATGTATTACTCAAGTGGAAAATGTGTGTTTTTTTTTTAAACTCTTGCTTTATAAGCGCCTTTCCTTTGGTTAATCTTTAACATAAAGGAGTTCATGCGTGGAGCCGCCTAATTTTTTAACAAGGCGACCATTTAGGAAAATCCAGCGGTAACTGAAAACAACTGAAATAACCTAAACTTACTAACTTACGTTCATCTCAACTCTTGATGGCGTGCATATTACCCAATTAAAACAATGAACGAGTGATAATGTATTCTTCTCCACGGCCAACACGACATTAGAACAGATTTATTATAGAAGCCGATAAGAGAAAAAGTGGTATACGGTCCTCAAGTTGATAAAAGTAAGAGCGGTATACGGTCCTCAAGTTGATAAGAGGAAGAGTGGTTTACGGCCCTCAAGTTGATAAAAGGAAGAGCGGTGTACGGTCTTCAAGTTGATAAGAGGAAGCGTTTACGTTGAAATTGATACAAACACAAATTATCATTATTAGCGCCACGTCTTACTACCCGTTCGGGTTATACGCACAGACACAAATTAAATCATAGCTTGAAACAGTGCAACTTGAAAAAAATACAAGCATATATTATTTTTATCTTGTGATATAAATTATATAGACCGTGATTATTATTATTTTTGTATTGATTCTCTTCTCATTTAAATTTCTACCGTTGTTTACCGTTTAAATAATTGACTCTCATAAAAAAAACGCATTTATTTATATGTCAAACGATAAAAAATAATCCTTAATTAATGCGTATAGCATGAACGGGTAGTGAAACGCGCTAATAAAAAATTGAACTAAACAATTGTTTTGCTATTTTTTAACTCACGGGTGTGAAATTATGTCTTGAATAAATTAAATGTACTTACAAAATAAATGTTACTGCATAATTGATCTAATTATTTAATGAAACCCTCAACACGATGGAGAGCTAGGTCTCTAATTGTTTTTTAGCACCACTATCCGCTTAAATATACTAATTACGTTAGTGGTTTTAGGGAAGTGAAGGGAAGGTTATATTTATTGGAAGCGTACACGCATTTGCGTGTTTTTTATTTAACACCACGTCTTACTACCCGTTCGGGTTAAAGTACTAATTGCTCTAATGAATTAGGAACTGGGAAGGTTGAATTTAGAGGAAGTGAACCCGCATTTGCGTGGAGGGAGAGTGGATTTTTTTTTTTAAAAGCCCCCACAGTCCACCCGACCGAGATTCGAACCTCTATCTCCACGTCCTCGGCAGTCTAGATCAACACTAAACTAGGGCATTAGCCAACTACGCCTCCGAGGCTGGTCACTTGAGTGTAGGGAGGGTGGAAAACTATTTTGGAAAAAAAAACACGCTCAGTACACCAGATCGAGATGTGAATCTCTATCAGTCCATCGTCAGTAATCTAGTCTACTTGCGAGACTAGGGCGTTAGACGATGCACCCACCGACGAGGTTTATAGTTTAGTTCATGTGTTTCTTCTTTCATAGAGAATTGCCATTTTGTATTTGTCGCCCCCTCATATTTCATTCAAAATTGATTACAAAAACTACGGTCGGTAGAGCTTCCGTCCCAACTAATAGTGGAGTATCCAGCTACGGTCGGTAGAGCTTCCGTCCCAACTAATAGATGGAGTATCCAGCTACAAAGGAATCCCACACACGTGTTAATACATGAGAAGAGAGACTGTATTTCCAACCACTCACCCCTCCTCGCGTTATCAGCTACCAGTTCAACCCTCGCACCCCCAAAGCGTGCAAGTGTGTATAATAAGAAGCCTGACGACAGACACCCTGATTACACACCCTTATTGCCCTCACACATATCCTAGAAGAGGATAATTTATCAACCCCTCTCGTATATCTTGGACCAAGGTCTAGAAACTAGGAGCGTTTTAAGGGAACTTCACGCACCATGTTTACAATCACCAACGGGCTTATCAAATTAGTATTAGAAATTCATCATGAAACATTACCCACACACAAAAAAACTCCTCGTTTTGGAGGGTTCCCATTTTAACGGAAAATATTTCTTTAACCTTTTCCGAAAAAGTTTCCATTTTTTTTTTTTTTTTACGGAAAATGTTTCCGCGTATTTTTAATTATTATTCATGCAGCGCGTTTTACTACCCGTCTGGGATAGCCGCGTATTAAGGTAGAGAGGGATGACAAAGTTAGACTTTTGAGGAACTTTTACCCGCATTTGCGTGGAGGGAGGACGAAAAACAATTGAGGAAAAACTACCTTTAGTACAATGCGTATAATCCGAACGGGTAGTAAGACGCAGTGCTAATAATCATAATTTAGTGCAATCATCTGGGAGACGAACCACAACCTCCCCGTCACGAGGTTGGCGCCTCAGCCCGAGTACCCACTTACACAAGTTCGAGCTACTTAAATAGAGCGATTGCAATCAAGGCATTCTAAGTCTTACAAGAAACACATCAGTTTAATTTATGTTGAAAACAAAAACACCAGAAAAAATATTAAATGGGTTATACTATGTAACGATACAGTTTTTTATTTATGATGATGATGATGATGATGATGATGCGGACGGGGACCTGTGTACGCCCCACGGTTGGGCAGCAATTATATCGATACCGGTTTTTTATAATAATGACGACGAAGTGTGTATGCCTTACTGCGCACTTGCTATGACGATCTGATTATATATGTATTTCTTACTGTAGGGTTTTTTATTAGTTTATTGTTGAAATTAGTAGAGATTTAACAATGTACACGATTTATTTTATTAATTGCACTTTTAATATTGTTCATTTAATATTTGAATGATACACGCTTTATTCGTTTACGAACTGCCGTGGAGATCCAGAGCTAGTGCTGTTACAGACTGAGATTTTATCAATATTAGTATTTCTGTGTGATATTACTAGTTTTTCTGTGTGGATTTATACGCACAAGCTGCTTATATATGACCTACCCCTTGCTTCTTTGACCCCTTGTCAACAGTGTTAAAACTAACTAATAGGAGAACTCCTGGCAACCTGATGTTGTGAAGGCTAGCTTCCTATTGGGTAAAGGCAGCCAGAATATCACCTGATTTTCAAATAGAACGAAGGGAGTTTTTTTTAATAAAAAAAGCTTTAAAACGTTTTGTATTGAAATTACTTCTGAAAACGCGTGATTCTCCATGGATTAAGTATTAAAAGGAAACTTTACATACAATTCTTTAAAGAAAAACACACTTCATCCATGACTTTTTGAATATATGAGAGGGGTCCAAAACAGTATCATTACAACTAAAGCAGTAACAGTGATTCTAATTCTCTTATCACACTCGCGTATTGACTACAACGCTTAGCTGTTGAATGTGTCACAACATCGGGGTTCCCCAGACCATTGTAGAGCAAGTATATTATAATCAAATCCCTTCTCCAGTATTCAACTATCTGAAATGTTTACCGGTAAATTTTAGATCAATGAATTTTCGTATTACCCGTTTCGGTGGCCGATTTTTCAACTCTCCTTAAACGCAAATGTGGGTACACGTACTCTAAATATAACCTTCCTAATCCCCAAGACCATTAGCGTAGTTAGTACATAAACGTATAAGCTGAACGGGTAGTAAGGTGCGGTACTAAAAAAAATCCTATTGGAAATTTATCGGAGAAATGTTAACTATAGAATATATGCCATGTATTCTGTATATCTTAACCGTGCCTCATTATTCCTCTAGAATCTACAATATGCTTTATATCAGGGGTCTCCAAACTATGGCCCACGGGCCATATCCGGCCCGCCACAAGATTATGTCCAGCCCGTTCCATGATTTTATCAAAAAACAAATTAATTGTTTCCCTTCGTTATTTATTGACCACACAGTTAATTTGACATGTCCAATTTATGTCCGCACGCGTGCTTCCCCCCATGGCACAATGCCAGAGGACTGTCGGAATTGCAAACTCTCATTTTCAGTCACAGGCGCCATTCCTTTATACCGACAGCAGAACGGCTTGACTGTGACGATTTTTAGGTAGTTCCAAGTCTCTTTGGCCCGCAAAAATATGTAAAATATATTATGTGGCCCGCATAGCAAAAAGTTTGGAGACCCCTGCTATATAGCATTATATACAACATCAACATAAGCATATTGGTGTGTATAAAACTAAGAACGTACCTTCACCCTGTGGCCTGTATTCCTTGGCTGTTTGATATCATTCGAGCCAAACTGATTTCCTCAGCATGCGATTCATATAATACAATACCAGACAGCTCCCGGAGGTAGATAACGAGCCGTTTGCTGCGTCGCGTCGCGAGTTTCAGTACTGGAAATTTCCTTTGTTTCGATCCACCTTATCGTCCGTCACCCATTCAAATGTGTCGTTGTCACACATTTCTAAAAGCACTGTGCACGCAAGTTGATGGCGTGCTAGCGTTCAGAACGTGAAATGATTTTTTATTGGAGTAGTTTGAAAACGGTATTTAATTAGAGATAGTCGACCTCTGTGGTATTGGAATAAAGCGATCACCTCAGAACCCTCTCAAGTGATAAAAAAATCCGTAGCACAAATTCCTTCGGAGGAGAAGTAGAGACATCGGGCCCATGTCGATTGTGACATGTAAAATAACCCTGAAAGGAATTTAAAAAAAAAAAACCTTTCATAGAAAGTCTAGTGTTCTGATTTAATCAGTAGGTTAAGAAAGTGCACGTTGTTAAATACCTTAAATAAATAGATAATTAGAGATAAAAATTTGTTTAGTAAAAGTTAAGTTTAGCTTAAGTATTCGTAAAGGCTTTGATTTCATAATATAACAAAGTAAAACATGTCTAGTATATCGGAGACGTTAGTGACGCTGTTGAGTTCAACCACCAAGCGCTATAATCGGTAAATGAGTGTAGAGTCTATTCGCCATAGGAGTGGTGGTAAATGATAGCGAGTAGAAGATGTAAAAATGGTTAAAGTAAAAAAATAGTTAAAAACAAATGGTTTTTTATTTCAAAATTTTGAATATCAAAAAGTGACAGCAACTCATAATATGGTCTTGCAGATCCTCTGGGTTTGGCGAATGGTTACATGAAAGTAGATCTGGTAACTTCCACTAACCCGCTTCGGTGGCCGCGTGGTTTAATAAGTTACTTTCACAGTAGACTAGACTGCCGATGACAGGGAGATCAAGGTTCAAATTTCTGTAGGGTGTATTGAGGGTGATTTTCCACCCTCCTTTTAAGCAAATGCAGGTACACTTCCTAAAATTATAACTTCTCTATTCCCTAAAACAATTATCGTAATTGTTATATAAGCGTATAGTATATAGTATAGTATATAGTATAGTATATAGTATAGTATATAGTATAGTATATAGTATAGTATATAGCAGTAAGACGTGGTGCTAAAAAAAACTTTTGCTGTCACTTACCTACAATCGTACCGTATATGGCGTGTATAATATTTCAGGGGTTAAAGTATTTAGGATATATTTAAATGAGGGGTTAACTTTAAAGCTAGAATATTTACATTCCAATCATTACATTTAAATAGATGTAACATTTTCCCGATTTTTTAAAAAATTTATACGTCAAAATGCGAAATATCCCATTTGTCTTTAATGCCATAAATGTAATTTAGTGGACATGAATCATTTCAAAGAGTGCGACGTGCGAGTAATAATAATCATCTACATTTGTGAACACATGTGCAATAATACAACCACGATGTGGACCTATTATCATGAATGATGTGCATCACATGGGGGAGTTCGGGGGTTCCGAGACAGGCCAAGTTCGCTAGACGTGGCTTTCCGCTTGTTCGTCCATCTTGTAAAATACTTACTGCCATTTGGAAGGTGGAATCAATTTTCAACCCTCGTCTGACAACATAGTTTACAGGATTAATATATACCATTTTTTAAAGTCATTTCTCAACAAATAAGGTTCCGCAGCCACTAGATTAGATAGTTCACTAAAGGTTTTTCACTCACTCTTAACATAACTAAGCTCTAGTGTAATAGCGTGCGAGCACCCACAATCGCGCCTACGAGTACAGAAGTTGATATATAGCATAACGCACAAAGGCCCAGCACACGAAAGGTGCTGATGCCTATAGTGACGTCACAGTGATTAGTTAGTACCTTGTTCTTTGTTCGTGGGTGGGCTCTGAAAGGACCAGACGGGAAAGGGTCACTAGAAATCTCCTCTCATTACAGAGTAACAGGATATCATCATAACAAGAGGTATCCAGTAGCCGTGTTATCATCTGGGAGTGTGCCAAGGATAAACAACACCTGAGTGTATCACATTTTCTTTTCGTAGAATCGAAACGACTCAAAGACATCTCTAATAAGTAACAAAAGGTTTAATAAAAACCAATAAGTACTTGAACGTGCACTTTCCAAACAGCAAACGACTAAAAGATTACTCAATCCAAGACAGACAATTAAATATTGTAATCCATACTATCACCAGTAAATTGTACTATATAATTACAAGGACGAATCCAATCAGGCAAATGAGCCGAGTTAATCAACCTCTCTTAAGATAATGAATCAGCCATGAGAATAGGTATTAGGATCATATCCTCGAACAGTTGAACTTCTAAGCACCAAAAAGATTAATTTATCAATTTTTATCGACTGGCAAAAAAATAAATAGTGAAAACACACTACTAACTGTGATCAGAGGAAGAATATTGATTGTAGAGTAATCTTATCTTGCTCTAAAAATGGAAAGGAAGGAAACTTAAGTATCTAGCTCCTCATATTGTTCATCGGACGAATCGATTAGAGCATCACTCATTGAAGTGCGTAATCATGATCGTGACCGACGATGCAGAGGTCTCTGAACAAACTTAGAACTAAGACTACCAGATTAGTTTTTTTAGAAGATAAAAAAAGAGGTTAGCTTATGATTGTGAGGATGGTTTATGAGTTTAGGTTATAGATATCGTACCAAGGGGTGGAGGGGGTTTAGCGTGTACGGGAGTAGTGGCAAGATGGGAGGTGGAGTATGCAGATATGAAGGTGCGCTCCAAGAAAATAACTGCGAGGTTCTGAGTCTTGAAATGGCTACTATTAATAAAACAGCCAGCCGGGATTTGAGCCACGAACTTCCCATCACCAACCCGCCTCGTTGGCGTAGTTGGCTAACGCGCTAGTCGTGTTGAGCCAGACCATCGAGGACGGGGAGATCGAGGTTCGAATCTCAGTCGGGTGAACTGGGGGTGGTTTTTCCTAAATGGTTTTCCACTCTCCCTCCACGCAAATGCGGGTTCACTTCCTCTAAATTCAACCCTCCCAATTCCTAATCCATTAGTGTAATTAGTACTTAAGCGTATAAGCCGAACGGGTAGTAAGACGCGGTGCTAAATATACATATAATATTCCCATCACCAGAGAACCACGTACCCTTTAATTGTAGGTTTCCACCATAAATATTGGAATGACCTTGGATTATGTCATATGACGATAAGACCGTGACAATCCCAGCCAACTTGAGACATTTGGCAACCAACCCCCTTGCCCGACTACAAAATATGTTGTGTTTCCCTAATTTGATATTGTTATGTTATGTGAGCAACAGTTATTTAGTTGTACGTTTAAGCCCTAGGCTATTGAAGGCTTTACCAAAAGAAAAAAGCTATGGTAGATTTGGAAGTTGTGCAGCCGAATTAACGTGAAGGACGAAAAAAAACTAATGTGACACTTCACATTTGGAAAAAAAATGCCTCAGTGCATTCTACTCAGATTCGAACCTTTACTTTCACATCTCCGGCAATACGGTATATGAATAGTATAACACCTTAGACTATATTACCACAGGTGCGGGCTGGCTATGATTAAATAACAACAAACAACAACAAAAAATAGCCACACCATAAATCAATCTCAAGCTAATGATTGCAAAACTTAAGGAACACGCAAATACGTTTAAAAGAACGGGGGGGGAACAAATTTACTGAGCCCACGTAAAAAAATATTAAGCCTAAACTTAACATAATCGAGAATAAAATACACCCAAATCGGCATGGACTAGCTCAGTTTCTAGACCTTGACAAATAAACCGCCAGCTCTGAAGACAACAAACATTTTTATCATGACAACGAAACGACAGGAGTTCCCGGCCTTAATTTAAGACGGTGACCTGAATTTGTCGAACTTCCCGTGACGTGCTCTACCGCAACTCCCCATCATAACCGCTGGAACGGCGGTCGCTGTGTGCGACACGCAGCCAGAGCTCAATGAATGATACCGGTACAGATCTTGTACGATCAAGCAACTGTCCGTGGACGGACAGAGGGAGAACTAGTTGTACAAGTAAATGGCTTGGGAAGTTGATGGCATCCACACGCGTGGTGGGGCTAAACGGAACTATTTAACTCAAAAGCGCGCACTTAAAACAGATAGACTCTACATTTAATTTGACTAAAAATAACTCTAAGATAATTTAAAAAAATTTACAACACGCAAAATGTTTGTAAAGTGACGTTAAAACATATATTTTCTCACCCATTTGATATAATAAGACATTACCCGCTTCGGTGGCCGCGTGGTATCGTGTTGGACTAGACTACCGAAGAGGGGGAGATCAGGGTTCGATTCCGCTAGGGTGCACTGAGGGTGGTTTTCCACTCTCCTTCCACGCAAATGAATACACACTTCCTCTCAATTAAACCTTCCTAATCCCTAAACCATTCGTGTAATTAGTACATAAGGGTATAACCCAAATGGGTAGTAAGACGCGGTGCTAAAAAAAATTACAGAATTTAAATATTATCTTATGAAAGTCAATTCTTGGTGTTTTATCTGGGTGTTTTTAATGTTTAGTTTTGTATAGTATTTTTTATTAAATCCAAACAGTAAAAAGTAACCCTCAACGGTGGTCACATGGACAAAGATGTTAAGTCTCGTCTATGTTGCCGGTAGCGAGAGGTCTGGGTTTGAATCCAACACGGGTATTAGTACAGTGTACTATTTTGAAAGTGTGTTTCAATAATTTTATTTAAAATGATAAGCAAACATTTTAATAATTTTGACTTATTGTATTTCAGTGCAAATGCTACACAATTACTAAACTTTTTATTAGAATTTATTAATACAGATATTTAATTTGCAATTATTGTGAACCACACGACCAGAAGCAATTAGACCGTTGAGAACTTATTGTGACAGGTTGTTGAATTGTGATGCAGGTCTTTTGTTGGTTTTAACCAATCAGGGCTACCATACTAATACATAATAAATATTTTTAAATTAAGGAAATTCCCAAATAAACATCGTATGAAGAGTATTATTTCAATATTGAAAAGGTTTGTTTGTCAAAGAAGAGAGAACTTTTGATCATAATAATTTGTATTTTATTGTAGTGACAGTGTTTACAGATTTAATCCAAACAAATCCGTAAAGGAGAGTAGGAGAGCTTCAAATTACAATATGTGGTAACTATAGTCGAATTGATGTAAGAAGGTAATTTCATAAAATACAAACTTTTTTTGAAATAAATTTGAGAAAATGTTCACTATTATTTTTTAGCACCCCGTATTAATACCCGTTCGAGTTATATGCTTGCGTACTATTATGCTAGTGAATCCAAGGATTAGGGAGGTTATATTAATAGGAAGTGTACCCGCATTTGCGTAGTGGTAAAGTGGAAAACCATTTAGGAAAAACCCACCCTCATTACAGCCGACTGAGATTCGAACCTCAATCTCCCCATCATCGGCAGTCTAGTCTACTGCGAGAGTAGCGCGTCAGACCATGCGGCCACCGAAGCGATTTATTTAGGTATTATTTTATCAGGATTGTCTAAACGTGGCAGCCACGAAACATATTGAAGTACATAAATGTAGTCTGAGTAAATTTTCTAAATATCAAATAAGCAATCCCATTGAAGTCACCCGCCCGGGAATATATTCACGGAACCGATATAGCAGGCGCTTGCACCACTAGAGCGATCGTTCCGACAAGTTTCCCCCAAAACCACGTGGCATGAAGAGATCACGAGGACCGATGAATTCGTTAACCTTGCAGCGGAGGACGTGAGGACTGGGCTAACAATAGTGAGGCAAATATTTACAGATACCGCTCGCTTCCTGCGGATTCGCCGCGGGGTGTTACGGGGTGAACTAGAGCGCGCACCACATATTATATACGTGCATTTTCTCTATAGGTGGGCGTTTAGAAAGGATCATCCATACATTCGTGGAGAGCGGAGCCAACTCGCGTCTGGGAGGTACATTTTATTTATCTCCACGTCTTATTACCTTTTAAGGTTATACACATTTTTGATAATTAATCTAATGGGGTATAGATGAAGAAAGAAGGATTTTAGAGGTAATCTACTAGCATTGGTAAGGAAGGAGAACCCTTTAGAGAAAAAAAAACACGCTTAGTAGACCGTATCGGGATTCAAATCCTGACCTCCCCGTTATCATCATGCCAGTCTAATACGAGAGTGACGCCTCAGACCATTCGGTCACTGAAGCAGGTTCCAACATATTACCTATAAAAATAAACTACTTGGTACCTCTTAGGAAAATATCTTTTGGGTCTTTTCGCCTGTCACACGTCACGTGTTAGTATTTCTAACACTTAAAAATTAATCATAATGTCTGCAACCTCATATTTTTTTAAGCACCGCGTCTTAATACACGTCCGGGTTATAACGCTTATGTACTAATTACGCTAATGTTTTCATTTGCGTGGAGGGAGAGTTATAAATTGTTTTGGAGAAACCACCCTCAGTACACCCGACCGAGATTCGAACCTTGATCTCTACGTCACCGGCAGTCAAGTCTACTGCGAGAGTAGCGCGTTCGACCTTGTGGCCATCGAGTAGGTGATCTCACTTGATTGAACAGCAAGCCAAAGAATAAAATGTCTTCCACCTAATTGATTATATTAGGCCACAAACCCCAACTGCCTTTCACCATTTTATTTTATTCAAACTACAGCACATTTGCTACTTCCCCCATGTTGATTACAATGACTATAAATCACTTCTTCATAATTATATTGGACTACAAACCTCTTGAAGCTCCCATATCCTTGATTATATTGGACTACAAACCTCTTGAAGCTTCCATATCCTTGATTATATTGGACTACAAACCTCTTGTAGCTTCCATATCCTTGATTATATTGGACTACAAACCTCTT